>LUGF01000950.1:383826-397802 GCA_001625245.1 Calycopis cecrops
ACACGTTGTGTGGTCAAAAAGATATTCAGGGGGAGGTTTGTTTTTATTTAAACAACATATACATGGGTGAAGGTGATATATTGTCATTAAATCATGTGATTATTTTTTAAAGCATATATAAAATATATCGATTATATCCAAAAATAACAGATTATTTACAAGAGACAAAAATTCTTAGTTTTTAGAGGCTCTAATAAATACAAATACTAATGGAATAAAAAGAAATACAATTTAGTTTGTTTATAGCTCAATAATTATGCTAAATAACGTTTTTATCTGCTAAATTAGATATTCCTTGGAGTTTCCAATAGTAACTACTGAGGTGGTTAGTGCTGTATACATTTACATTTGAATTGTCCGCCGCACCCGAGAAAGTATGTGTCCCCCTTTCCAGAAAATTTACTCTCCCTTACACTTATTTTATTTCTTATTGGATTTTGTATTAAAGTCCGCGTCCTTAGTAAATGTTTGAATTACAGTCAGTTGGTACATACAATGTTGCCAACTCATTCCTAGAATAAAACTACAAATACAGCCTTAACGAAATGTAAAGTGCAATTTTTTTTTTTTTTATGGTATAGGGGGGCAAACGAGCAGTTGTAGCCATTTTGATGACTACCGACGCCCATAGACATCTGCATAAAGAGTATACAGATGCGCTGCCCCCCTTTCTCCTCCCACCTCCATGGGCCACCGGCTACTTACACACCGCACGAAACGCGACAGCACAGCTGTCACTTCACGCCGGTCTCGTGTAAGCGAGAGGTACATCCCCGGTCGTGCCGGCCCAATTCGGCTGTATGCAAGCATACAGCGTGGCACTACCTCTTACTAAAATGTTCTTGGTTTGTACTTTTTATACATATTTATAACATATTTACATTTTATTGTGGTGTTCGAAAACTTATTGTTTCAGCTCCGATACATATAGTAATGACAGATCATTTGGTGGCAAAAAAAAATTGTGAAGAATTCCCTGACACAGTAAATCTAAAGTTAAATCTGTGAACTAAACTATTACAGGCGATGCTGAAGGCAATGTTGTATAGAAATTAATAATGACGTTATTTTAGGAAATGAAACTTGGAGTTTCCTCTGATAAGATCTTAAAGTTGGTAATACTGATCATCACCATTATAACGTCGCGTCTTACTCGATTTTCATTTCTAGTATGACGTTAGTACCAACATAAAGATACCTTTGTTTATTTTATATAAACAGTCTAAACATATGTATACATTTATGCTTACCAATCAGGCACAAAACTGGTACAATCGTATATAAAGTGAACATTAACCAGTACAGACAAGTTTATAGGTGCAAACGATTTGATTGTGAATATTGCGAGAAATATGTTCTAAATCTTATTAGGTACCCTTGTTCCAATTTGAATTTCGTACCATATTTGAATGACTGTTCTTATTGGACCACAGTTTGTAGGACAATTAATTTATCGTCGACAGCGATCGGATATTGTAACTGATTGTAATAACGATACAATATAACCATTCATACAATACTAACTGAAACTGGATTAATGTAATAAAGATATGACCGTAATCCTTATTGCTATTACTGGTTTGACCTGGATTGGAAATGTTTTAATCTAGGCCAAATATGGAAACACCTATTTGGAAAGTGATATAATAGTGTAGACTTATATACACATTTATAATAACATTTTACACTAAAGCTCGGCAATGTAAAGCGATGATGTGATTATGACAAGATTTTATCCATATATTGATGTATAAGAATTAAGAGGTACCTAACAAATTAAACAATATGATCCATAACAAGTAGATTTTACTCATCATTTTAAATCGCCTTGAAATCGATTTAGGTATTATCGGAGTCCAAGAGTTTTAATGCGTGTTCGTATGTTTCCAAAGTTTGTTGTTTTATTCTATATTATATGTTTGCATTACTATATTGGTGGGCAGGAAGTGGGAAAGGTTAGCCGAAGATCGAAGCCAGTGGCGTGCTATGGGAGAGGCCTATGTCCAACAGTGGACTGCATTAGGCTGATGATGATGATGTTGATGATGATGATTACTATATTATGTTAAAAGAATTATCAGCAAATTTATTTTAATTTAACTTTTTAAGAGTAAATTATCAAAATAGCCTTCAGAGTTGTTCTTTATAATTAATTAATTAATTTTGAATAAACAAAAGATATCAGCAAACGACATGATTTTTGTTGTTGATGCATTCGTTTACTGTGCCTTTATGACGAGCGAAGGTACGCCAGTACTATTTACTATTGGCACAGATTGTAATTTGTTATTGTTTCATAATTCATTAGCTACAATTGACCAGTCAGCTGAAGTACCTGAGCCACTCCCACTGGCAGAATATTGTTGCCGTACGGGCCTGTCACACTATATCATGTCATTTGACAAACATTGATAAATTGAGGCGATGCACCGAGCGAAATGACTTACAGTTATATGTGCATACATCGTACAAACATTTTTTAGCGCTCTACATGCGCGAGAGATCGTGTAGACGATAGCAGGATTAAGAAAAAAAGGAATTCATAATATTTTAAACAGATAAAGACCAGTAGAGATGTAAAAATGCTTTTATCAAACCGGTTGCCGTTGCTGCCCGGTTGTTCGCTCTAGCACCACATTTGATATTTGTAGCTTGTAATGCTGATTGGATACACAATTTTCCTTGCAATCGCCAGCTTTGCTGTTTCTAGAAGGTTCGGATAAATTAAAGAGGAATCGTAAACTGTTAATAGCAAAAATATTGTCACGATCTCTTAACAAGCTTTTTCAGTGCGCGTTAAAAAATAGATACGCCATTATGACTAAGTAATCGATATGGCATCGGTAATTGCGTGCGATGGACGCTACGTATGAATTTAAAAACGCATGGCATTTAAATGTCAGGCGGGCGCCATCTTACGTCGTATGAGAGGGAGAGACTATCACCTTGAGTGCGACGTAAATCTGACAACCTCGAAAGTCACTCTCGGTCCAATTAAATTAAAATTTAGAATACATTGGGCCCGCGCCAGGGCCACCGAATTCTTTTTAACACTTTAATTGAGCCATAAACATTTTATTTCATTACCCACAAACAGTGAACGTTGACAAACATTTGAAAACTCTTAAACGTGCAGTTAATAAACAAAATTAAATATACGTGTTTTTTATAGTATAAAGGGTAATATTTCATTTTTCGTGACTACCGACTCCATAGAAAGACATTTGCACAGAGGTAATATACCTAGATGCGTTCCCCTCCTTTCTTCTCTCTCGTCCAGTTCATCCCCGCACAGATGTTATTTTATGCCGAAATAGTGTAGGGCAGCGGTCGGCAACCTTTTGGCAGGCAAGGGCCACAAGGCAAAATAAACTAAAGGTGGGCCACACTTGTGATATAAGCCCTAGAAGTCCAATATAACTACGTATAATTGGTCTCATCCCATAGAAAAAAATCATGTGGCATTCACGGGCCACGGGTTGCCGACCGCTGTGCGCTGGTGTAGGGTCCCACCTCGGCCGCGGCGGCTGAAGGTTCTCGCAGGGCTACTCTACTAATAAGGCTACTCTTGTGACGAGTCCGACACACCTTCCCGGCTCACCCAGGGCCGGTTGGACGGTGCATAAATGCATTTTCCCTGCGACAAACGAAAAGGCATACCTTCCCGGCCTAATTCGGCTGCATGCATGCATGCAGCGTGGCACTACCTCTTACCTACTATATTACCTAGACTTTTCCAAGATAATGTAATAAAGAAGATTGTTAAATAAGTATTTACTGTTCGTTAAATATTAATAGTCGGTACTAACAGCTTTTCATTGGATAGCAAAATCATTACAATAAATAAAGGTATTTTTTTTTGATTAGGTACATTTTAATAATTACTTATTCAATGTTAACCTTGAAGTATTGAGTCTTTAAAGTCTACTTATTAAATTATATCGATATATCAAGATGTTTTTTATGCTTTAAATGCACCATTTCAAAACACCACTATAATGTTAAAAGAAAAAAATTATGAAATGATATTTTATTTTTTTTATCTGCTTTACTTTACATTAGGTTTAGCTTTATTTACTTTAGCTACATTATTTTATATTAACTCCAGCAATATCAGCAAACTGTGTAACATTTCTCCAAAGCAACTCGTAAAAACTTAACGTTCGGTTTTCCAGCAGTAAAAATATTTGCATCGCCATTTAGACAAAAGAAAACAAAGACTTCAAGCGGCGCGGGTCTAAAGATGGTCATCATTTCTTTCCCGGTACCGCTACATTACACTAGTAGCTGTGTAACACGTTTACGAGCTCGTTTAGAGATGCTACGGTGTATTCGTAATGGCTATTGCCGTATTATATGGATAGATGACGGCGATATAAAACATATTCTTGCTGAGTAATTTACGTACGAGATAACGCAGCCGGGTCAGAGGAAATTGTCGCAATGATGCGCGGAGTATCGCGCCGAACATCTACGTTCTCGGAAATTTTACCGTGTAAAAAATTACATTTTCACTTTTTGTTTCTAAGAAATAGATAGTTGAAGAATGAAGAATATATCTAGAATATGTCAGGGTTCCACTATCCATTTACTGCAGTCAAGTGGCTACTAATAGATCATTCTTGTGTATAACAATATTAGTGTCCACCTAATAATATCCGTGGACTTCTCGCACCAGTTTTGTCTAAGCTTACATTAACATTTAGGGTTAGACAATTGTGGTGTGATTAGTCAACGAATATTATTATTAAATGCAAAAGTATTTCCTTTTGCATGTTTTGTTTTCACGAAGCAACTGGCGTAACTGCTAAAGCTTGATAAAAACGGTCAAATCAGGGAGCTGTAGTTGAATTGAAATTGTAATGATTTCATATTTCAGATGCTTTTTTAAAATGTATCCAATATTTATAATATCTGTGTAGGTTCGAGGGTCCTGGATACTACAATAACCCATACAAACATAATTTTAATCTTAGTATTAGTAGGTACTTTATTTACGTCTGATTTCAACATGTAAAAACACGGCTACCTAGGTGCAACCACCATTACACAACAGTCTAATCCCGCAATTTGTTGGTATAGTTACTGTGAAGTAAGTGCCGCGCTGTGTAAAATATCAAATTATATAAATTGTCGTTTAGGTACTTTACAGGTAGGCCGTGCTATAATATAACCTTATTGTGATGCTCATTCTACATATTTTTGTAAATTGTAACTGTAGATATCAAGTACCAGTGCAATCATCGGTTTTAGCCGTCGTTGAAGTGTCTATGTTTATCTGTCGCTCCATAAGGTTTGTTGATACTCGATGATGATCATGAAATCAATAGTAGTAGGATCTTTGTAGTCTAATTATTCTTTAAAAGTTTCTATTCCCTGACAAAGATGACGATGGTGAAATGAATTTGCAACTTTGTCACCACAGCTTAGTTCAAAGGTTCCAATCGGAGATGTATAAATATTGTCACCGGCAGGATATACTGTTCGGTAGTTGCACAACCACGCGACTGCATTACTCACATATACATAATTACAATATATCAGGGCTCCAGTCAACGGCGTGTTTACGATCGTATCGAATCGCGGCCCAGCAGAATAAATACGTCGCTAATGGACGGCTAATGTTACGTTTAGTTCGTAATATCCGAATCACGTTCCGTTAACAGCGAGCGTGCTACATTGACAAATTAGATTAAAAATCAATTGACACATGCATTTTAATGTCATTAATTCCTAGAATAAATAAATCTAAACATCTATACTAATATAATATAATAGACGAGCAGGCTGGCACAGTGGTACAGGGCTTGGATAAGCTGAGCATGTAGCGCCAGGGGTCGCGGGTTCGAATTCCGCCTAGGACATGGATGTTTATCTATGTAAGTATTATATGTGTTTCTATAATAAAAATCTTAAATATATAAAATTTCTTAAATTTATAAATCATATTAAATATATTCCGTTGTCTAGTACCCGTAACACAAGACTTTACGGTACTTAGCGTGGGGCTAGGTTAACGTGGTGTGTAAAGTCCACAAATGTTATTATTATTATTTTCATTAATTTGTCTCTCACACCCATTGCTATTAATATTATTATTATAAAATGTAGTTTTAAATTTCGTATGTCCATTATTTTTTGTTACAAATATTAAATGTTACGTTCCTATCTTTTGCTAACTGAAAGATACATTATTTGGGCTACTATTTATATACGCGTAAAATCCATCCAAGATTTTTTTTTTCAAAAATTAATTCTCAAAAAAAAACTCTTCTCCTCCTCCCCCTACCAATAGATCGGCTAGTTTTTAGTTTGTGAGAGTTATAAATCGAATTAAAAACAAAAGCTTCTACCTTTCTAATGAATTTATAACACAATCTATATATAAATTACAGCACATAGATAACATTAAAATAACATTTTAAATATACCTAAATTTAAATATTTCTAATCTCATTAAAATCAATCAAATGTTGCCAAGATGAGATCTCATGTAGAGCCAAGTTTCTTACTACACGCCCTCTACATACTCTAAACTTACAAATTCGACACTTACAGGGCTACTTGAGAATGTGACCTGGCCGTTTTACTACCATTTATAGTTTATAGTATAAAGGACAAACGAGCAGTCGTTATTTAACGGTCTCATATATTTCAATTAGTTTTATTGTAAAGAACAACCGTTATTATAAAAGTTAAATAACCGTTATTTATATAGGTATTTATATTCACAATAGACAATAAAAAATCTCATCCATTTAATTAAATCAGATAATATCTTAATACTTTTCAAGAAAAATGCCCAATAAATGATATCATGAGATATTAAAATGCATTAAGTATTGTTCTTATTTTATTTTATTGTTATTTTTTTTTTAATACTGCCATGACCATGGTCCGATACATGTCCTCTCAATACAGTCTCAGTACTCTTGTAGTTCAGAATACATTTACTAGGTATTGTAATAGAATTCTAATAAATGCTTATCTACCTCTCCCTACCTCTTCTAATAGTATTCTAATATATGCTTAACTACCTCGTACAAAAGACTCAATCTCTTAATTCTAAGCAATGTTGTATATTAATATTAATTTATTTTTATATTTTAACCTCAAATATACAAATATGTTCAATTCTACTTAGTCTGACCGTAAATACTGTTGCAATTAAAAATAAACAAATATTACATTTGAATTTGGTATCTGTCATTTTAATGCGATTGTTCATTGTGTTTTCTCATTTTGGCGCCAATATATTGTACAATTTTTTTGTGATATTAAAATGGAGTGGGTTAATATATAGAAAACAAAATCGCGGTGATTGCATTACACAAAGTAGGTATGGAGCTAAATGAATTAATGACAATTCGACTCTTTGATTTGTATTTGTAAATTAATATTACGTATGTGAATATATTATGTAGGTATATATGTAAATGTTAAAATATAAATAACACTGTTGCCAGAGGGAAAGAAAAAAAAATGGTCAACCTGAAAATCAGTGTCAGGACTAAGATTTCTATCTAGTTCTGACTTATGCTGAGGTTTCGCCATTTTGTGAGGTGGCCAATTTACTGTTAAGTTTTTTTTTTTTGTAATGTTTAATTGTCAAGTCTCTTTTTTTTGTGTTTTTATCAATTATGTTTTAAAATTTGTTTTTCTTAACGTCACTTTTTACTATTTTATTTTTGTGTATGTCACCTTGCAAATAAAGTTATTTTTATTTTATTTTTATTTTATTTTAAATGCAACTTTAAAACAAATGTTTGTGACAGAGAAAGATCTGTCCGTTCACGTAGTGTTCGTATGAAAAAAGTGGTCAAAGCAGTAAAGGACACAATTCGAAAAAATCCTGTCCGAAAGCAAAAGATTTTACCTCGAAATAAGGATAGCACCTACCAACCATGTCGCTTATTTTAAGAGATGACTGTAGTGTGTATGAACTATTTGCAGCCTATAAGAAACACACTGGTCATTTCTTAACTGATAAATTAAAGAGGAATAGGGTGGTAAAATCGTAACAACTACTAAAGCGGTATGTAAAGGGAGGTCACAGAAAAAAATTGTTTACAGATATGTACATTTTTACGATTTACATTTTACATTTTAACAAACAAAATGACCGTATTTATGCTCAAAGCTCTAAGGAAGCTTCCCAATTAGTTGACAAAGTGCAACGTGGGCATTACCCGGATTCAGTGATGGTTTGGTGGGGTGTTAGCTGTGAAGGAGTGACTGGGCTATATTTTTATGAAAAGGGTATCAAAACATCTGCATAAGTATCAAGATACCATTCTTGAGAGGGTAGTTAAGCCCCTTAATAACACCCTGTTCAATAACCAAGTATTATGGTCTTTCCAGCAAGACTCGGCGCCGGGTCAAAAAGCTCGGTCCACGCAGTCTTGGTTTGAAGCGAATTGTCTCTGCTGAAGACTGGCCGTCGTCTAGTCCTGATCTTAATTCGCTGGATTATAATTATGGTCAGTTTTAGAGATCAGCAGATCTAAAACAATACATTCGATTGGCAGTGAAGATTTTCCCCATGGAAAGAGTGCGTGCTTCTATTGATATATCAACGTTTAAAGGACTGTATGCCTGTAGCCAATGGAGGTAACTTCGTATAAGCTTTTTAAATTTTTAATCTATACATATAAAACTCAAACGTGACATAGCCAGCTATCAACGCACAGCCCAAACCACTGGACGGATCAAGCTGAAATTTGGCATCCAGGTAAATGTTACGACGTAGGCATCCGCTAAGAAAGGATTTTTAGAAATTCAATCCCTAAGGGGGTGAAATAGGGTGTTGAAGTTTATATGGATTTCATAGAAATTAAACGCGGGTGAAACCGCGGGGCACTGCTAGTTGTTTTATATTTGTGTATTAAACTAACACACTGTAAAAGTAATAAAAGTTATTTGCAATTTAAAAAATATTAGTTTTTCTTTGTAACAAAACTTATGGCTAGACTTGGTATGGCTATAAAAAGTTTGAAGAATATGAGTCGTATTCAATGTTTATCGAGATGTCACCAGATTTTTCCTTTTCAGTCAAAGTCAGATGTGTCATACTGCCTGACAGACGAAATGGGCAGCATATTGGGAAGGTACCTACTTCTGTCTCACATACCGCAGTGACAGCTGTCGCGATTCGTGCGGTTACTGAGTTTCCGGTACACATTAGAGGGCGAAAAGGGAAGAATGTCAAAACATGCACGTAGCAATCCAGTTGATGCAGAATTATATTTTCATTTATTATACACTAAAAAGCTCGAAAGTTCAGGTGGCAACACCTTCATTATGAAAAAGTGGCAATTAAAAGTTGTAATTTAAGTATGTACTATGGGTCATTAAAATACATATTTTGATGTTATATTGCAAACCCATCTCAGCTATGACGTTTGATGTACAGCGCCTGCTCTCCCAGACTGACATTACAAATAGCCCACAATAACAACTTACAATATCTTGTTAGAGCTAAGCCGAGATGGCAATCGAAGCTAAGTGAATACGACCACTTAGTCTATACGTCAATTTAAATGGCAAATTAAGTTTATAATAAAAAAATATTTCAATCGTGAAACTAAAAATTATATGTTAATTTCAAAACTGTACATTTGTTTTTTCGATATAACTAGAGTCTAACAAAAGAGATAAGTATGTCTATTCTTCCAAATTGGCACTAAAGATTTTCGTTTACTACATAAATCTAGGACCAAAGGGCGCAGGTCATGACAAACACCGAGAAGCCTATTCCAGGCTCGAGAAAGCTGCAAGCTCTTACAGATGAGCTTTCACCTAGGTCTTCTCTGTTTTCTAAACTACCTAAATAGACGTCTGAAATGACTAATTAAGGAGAGACATGTCCAGTAATTGTTATCGTAATACCTTAAATAGCGTTAAATACAAACAGATATTTAAATAAAGCGCATTTATTATGCAGCATGACGCGATAGCAGTTTTATGAGTGTTAATTAAGCTTCTTGTTTCACAGACTCGTACCGATATAGTCACTGAAAGTAATTATTAGTTCTTTACGAACTTCTTATCAGCGTCGGAACAATGGCGACGTGAGCGCACTGCCAATGATATTTAACAGTATCCTCTAATG
The DNA here is from genome assembly GCA_001625245.1 of Calycopis cecrops. Taxonomy (NCBI): domain Eukaryota; kingdom Metazoa; phylum Arthropoda; class Insecta; order Lepidoptera; family Lycaenidae; genus Calycopis; species Calycopis cecrops. Next base: position 393,938 of record LUGF01000950.1, read on the forward strand.
ATATCGGATATAAGACGCTCGTTAAATTAAATATAAATATACAACCTTTTTGCGCTATTTATTATCAGACTGTCATCGCATTCTGTAACAGATAGATAACAATTGCAGTGACATTTTAATTGTTAACATGTTTTCATTACATCGATATAACGAAAACCTTTGTACTTATAAGAATTTATAATTTATAATGTTTCATAATTTAAAAATTGTCGAATAATCTTTGATATTAGATTAACATCCGGTTTTTTATTCCCAAAGTCGATAGGAAAAGAACAATATCGATGAATTAAATAATATATATCTATTTTCGACTTATTACAATGTTTGTGCTGTTGGTTGGTAAGTTGGTTGGTGGATTGTAAGTTAAGTGACCCATCGTAGGAGTAGAGTGAAGTAGGGTATTTCTGCGTAGGTTCTGATCGTCTCTAGACATGGTCAATAACCACTCTCTTGCTCCCTTATGTTATAAAAAATTTACGACCTCGAGCTGTATGTAATATATTAATTATATTACTGCTAACAACTAACCCTTGTATTACGAATTCATTCATTTAGAGTTATTTTATCGTTTTTTTTTTGCATTAAATAATAACAATATACAAACATTCACATTTGTAATAGGTATATTTAGTAGGACATCAAATTAGGCCCGTGCAATTTGTTTGTACTACAAAACAGTTGTATATGTTAATATAATGGTTATTAATAAAACCTATATGGTAGTTAGCACACATGCTCATAAATTACAAAGATTAAAGTCAATATCGCCATTAATATGTTAAGTACATAGTTGAGCGCAAAATTACTTTTTGCTGGGCATGTAAGGTAAAATACATTAATACATTTACTGTATTTTTATTAAATAGTACTACAGATTATGTACATAATTTTATTGATTATTTATTTATATGGCATAAGTTTAAAAATATCATATTAATATAATAAATCCTCATGGCCAATGCTATTTTTATTTTTTTTAATTTGAAAAAGTAGTCCATCCTAATAAATATTTAAAACCTCAAATAATTCGTGAATACTAAAATTAATTTAGTTTCTTTTCAAAAGTTATTACTTTATTAGAAATCTGAAAATCTCTAAGATTTACAATATATTCTAAAATAATCGAATAACGCCACCTGTTGTACAATAACGAAATCATACTGCCGAGTCTTATGTGCACAGAGCCATCTATTGTTGAATTATCAAACTAACTCACCGGTTGAAATGAAATGTCGTACCTACTTAGAACCTGTTGATGTGTGCAATGAAAATATCGCCAATTTTGAAAGCCTATTTATATTACGTACATAAATAAAGTATTGATTCAAAATTTTAAGTCAAGTTTACTAGTAATATAATCTATTATTTACGAAGCTCTATAAGTTTTAAAAGTTATAACTTTACCGCTACAACGCAATAAATCAAAATAAGACGTTGAATATATTACATATGTTCCATCACATTATATATTGTACAGATAACAATTTATAAGGTGTATGGCAAAACTATAAATAACGTCAGCACAAACAATCAAGGATCCTTTTTATAGGAAATATTTTAATAGCGTTATTCGCCCTGAGTCATTGATACGAAGAGCAAAAACTACAATTGAGATGAATAAAACAAAAGAAGCGGAAAAATAAAGGGCAATGATTGGCAGACATGAGTGTCGCAAGCGCGGCCGTATGCCAGACACGTCCAGCTATTGTTTTAAATAAAATACAATCATCGAGATATAATGAAACGAATCATCTATTGGCGATCTCATTAAAACTTGGACGCTGTAGTTTTGATCTTTTTGTCTTCGGAACGTAACAGCTGTATACTGTTTTACACGAAGTTACCTACTGAAGAGCTGATAAAAATTGTAGCTTGTGGTAATTTTATGGTCTATATGATTCGTATATAAGCGATTGATTAGCTTCAGACATTTAATTATAGTCTAGTAATATTAGTATATACCTACTCTTTAAAAGATTAGTAAAGATTATAATTAATAACACAGTAGCTAATACATAACCATCAAGTCTGTTTTTACGGATCCAGGATTCGATTACTTATGCTCTTTCTGAGACACCAAATAACAGGTATGAAGCATAACGATGAAGATATACAGAAAGCCCGCAGTAATGTACCCTCCACTTTCTACACAGATGATTTATCCAGTTTGCTCAGGTAATATGCCTCCTACCTTGCCCGTCAAGACTGCGCTGTAAGAAAATCCTAATTTATGATGTCCCATCAGCACGCTACGCAGACGTATGGGTAATCTAATTATAATAAGCGCCTACGCTAAGAGCCTGGTAGACGCGCCTTATCGCCTACCATTTAATAGTCTGTGCACTGACAAGTAAAATATGACCGTATAAGTCGCTAATCGTTACTACTATGGTAAAAAAATCATTATACCTTCACGCGTAAAGCTGTAGACGTTTTATATGATATTAATTGAACTGCACCTGAGTTAGAGCAAGTAGCCTGGAGCCTGAAAAGCGACAGTGATAGAAAACATTTTAAAGGGCGCAAAACCTGATGATCTTTCGTAGAAAGTTATGATTAAAGACGAATACGGATTGGAATAAAAGAGCGCAAAGTTCAGAACTTCCATAATAGATAATAATTAATTAATACACTGTTGTTAGGAGTAGTTGTAGTAGCTAGTCGCTGAAGCTGTCTATGAGATCAATAGGTTATCTGGATACTCATTATTTGAAACTAGCTGTGTCTAACGGTTTAACTCTCGTAAACTCTAGGTCCAAGTGGAACAGTATTTATTTCTGGATGCCCGTATTTTTGGTTACTCCAGATTAAAATACTTATATGGCAAATTTCAACCAAGCCATTCGGTAGTTTTTATGTGATAATAGGTATACAAATTATTTTTTTAATATTACTAGGATTTATATCAACAGTTTAAAATATTCTTATCTTAATATTCAGCGCGGTGATCATGATTATATTTATTTATTCCATATTGTAATCATTTATTCAATAATCTAAATCCTATTTTGTTTATTCGACATACCTATTCTGAAAAGTGGTTTGATGAGGTATTACAATAAACAGGAAGAACCTAATGAAGATCAAGATTCATACACTCTTCGTCTTGTGACATGCGGGATTGATGTTCTACTCTAAGAATACTACTCAATTCCTAGTTTCTTGGGTGATTGCAAAAAAACTAACTCAAAAAATAAAGAAAATTGCCAATAACAAAATATATAAAATATTTATTTGTAGCTTCATTTATTACTGAATCGAGAAATAGATAGGACACTAAAAACAATAAATATTTTTGTGTACGTTTCATTAGCAAGTGCCATAAAAAGAGAATAATAAAATTTGGAGTGTTTTCCCTTTGAATTTCTTTTCAATGTAACTTAATAAGTATAATGGAAGCAATTATAATTAATACTGAATGCCAATTCCTTTTCTGTATTATATTAATTACATACTCCTTATATAGGTGCATACTTGATCTTGTGACGAAATTGAGTCCGGCTTAAAGATAATTGAAATGAAAAACGAGCTTAAAAACATAAAAATACCAATGTAAAAAAAATAGAAACGAAAATAAAGTTTTACAAATATTTAGATCTAAACGTTTATATTTTCAGTTTATAAAATGCTTAATATTTTCCTTCTTTTCTTATAGACCTGCCAGCGAGACGAAACTAACAGCCCAGCTACTAAATACCTACTACCTCGAAAAAATTAAGGTTTCCTTTTGGATAGATTTTTGTTTATTTGGGCACAATTAAAGTCGCGGATAATGGTTGTATTTTAGATTTGTACTTATGTTTCATATAGGTTATGTGGTTATGTGATACAGGTACCTACTATAAGTATCTAATATTATATTAGC
>LUGF01000971.1:3764-36533 GCA_001625245.1 Calycopis cecrops
CGGACGTTTATAGGAGGGGTGGAGCGGGCGGCAGAGCAGGAGGCGGTGCGGAAGGCGATGGCGAGCGCGGACAGGATCGAGCAGTCACTGGAGCAGCACGGGTCTATGTGAGTGTTTATAGGAGGGGTGGAGCGGGCGACAGAGGAGGAGGCGGTGAGGGAGGCGATGGCGAGCGCGGACAGGATCGAGCAGTCACTGGAGCAGCACGGACGTTTATAGGAGGGGTGGAGCGGGCGGCAGAGCAGGAGGCGGTGCGGAAGGCGATGGCGAGCGCGGACAGGATCGAGCAGTCACTGGAGCAGCACGGGTCTATGTGAGTGTTTATAGGAGGGGTGGAGCGGGCGGCAGAGGAGGAGGCGGTGAGGGAGGCGATGGCGAGCGCGGACAGGATCGAGCAGTCACTGGAGCAGCAGCAGCAAGTCAAATAAAATAATAAAAAGCAGAAAGCTGCAGAGCTTGTTTAGGCGGTTCTGCTCAGGCCAGTAGTTAGGATCAGGCTAATGTCGACAATGCTGGTAGATTTAATCGCAGCTGTCCAAAGATTGGGTCCCAATTTTGTATGAAAATACTTTTCCAGGTCCACCGCAGAACAGAACGAGGTGGTGGCTGAGCTGGTGCACCAGTTCCTCCTGCCCGAGGCACACAAGGCCGCCTCCAGGCTTCACATGACCAACCTCCAGGCGTCGCGGGCAGAAGCGGTCAGACGTCAGCTGTTCGGGCACCTGGACAACGCTGAGGTCAAGTCAGGTTTGTGGGATGCTGTCTATTTCTTCATCGCAGACAGTGACGACTGTTGTCATAGCATAGCTCTAAATATTATGTAGCATATTACACCTGAGCTAAGTATAATAATGTACAAGCGCCTCCATGTCTTTAGTATTCTAATCTATAGTTTTGTCATATTACAACTACTCGACTACTGTTGGAACTTTGGAGTCCGGTCACTCAGGAGGGACTGGACAAGCGCGAGTCGCCTTCTGTCGTTTATATAAGTATTCAGTTCGAGTCACAACTGTTCCATCTCACCAATCCCCAAAAATAAGGTTCTAGGTGAGTCGCATTGGTACTGGTTCTAGGTGAGATGCAATGGTGCTGGTTCTGGGTGAGACGCAATGGTTCTGGGTGAGACGCCATAGTACATGTTCTCAGTGAGACGCAATGGTACAGGTTCTGGGTGAGACGCAATGATGATGAGGATGAGGATGAGTTGCAATGGTACAAACGACCATATTTCCAGATGTATGCGTTCAATGCGGAGGCGTTCTGGACCATCTGTGCCGCTGCCGCATCTGCGAGGCGAAGGGCCCGGAGGCCACCAGCTCCAGGGACGACCCGCGCTGGAAGGCGGCACGTGAGTATTCTGTTTCTAATCGAGATGCTGTCGGCACCTACCGACGCCCATGGAGGTTAGACCGATGCGGTACCCCCCCTTCTCCCTCTCCCCGACTACACTTCGCACGAATCATGACAACACAAGTGTCACTTCACTCCGGTATCTTGCAAGCGAGCGGTGCCCCGTCGTGATGGCCCAATCCGGCTGCGTGGCACTACCTCTTAGCAATTTTTTTTATTGATGAAGCTGTCAGAGCCTCTTTGTGATTACAGACACCCATAGTTATCCAAACAACGGGATATATAGGGCCATGCTGACGCGTTTGGTGCGACTTGTAAGTACGCCCTTTAGAGGGATGGGGTGAAGAAGGGCATCTGCATGTATTAATAGACGTTGGTAGTAACTAAATGGCTCCGAATGATCTATTTCACCCAATTCGGTAAAAGAAATACTTTGCTTTCTATCACCCCTTCCCTATCTCAGTGGGCGATTCGAAGGGATGAAGACATGGAAGGCGGCTGCTGCGCCTCCTACCCAGCTGCTGGTCATAATTCTTCATGATACAACTCTGTAGCATTGTAGAGATCTATAGCATATCGACTGGGGAACCTTCTCTCTTCCCATTGATCAGGGTCGGTCCTAGTCATCTTCATGCGCTAGGTCTCTTGATCCTGGAAAATGACCACTCGGCTGAGTCACTTTACAGTATCGTGTAAGCCAGAGGTACCTCCCGGGCCGCGCCGGCCCAGCACAGGGGCACTTCCTTTTTCAAAAAACAATAACTAAAATGTTATTGCCCTGCAGGTTCCATTCCCGTTAAGGATACACATTTCCCTCGTCGGATCGCCCGCTCTTTGGCGACGGATTTAGCCAATTATGGTGAGTGGTATTTAAGCACAAACAGCGCTTTATTATGTTACCGCTATTTGTGGTCGGGTTTAGTCAATGATGGTGAATGGTATTTAAGCACAAACAGCGCTTTATTGTGTTACCGCTATTTGTGGTCGGGTTTAGCCAATGATGGTGAGTAGTATTTAAGCACAAAAAGCGCTTTATTATGTTAATGCTTCTTGTGGTCGGGTTTAGCCAATGATGGTGAGTGGTATTTAAGCACAAACAGCGCTTTATTATGTTACCGCTATTTGTGGTCGGGTTTAGCCAATGATGGTGAGTGGTTTTTAAGCACAAACAGCGCTTTATTATGTTACCGCTATTTGTGGTCGGGTTTAGTTAATGATGGTGAATGGTATTTAAGCACAAACAGCGCTTTATTGTGTTACCGCTATTTGTGGTCGGGTTTAGCCAATGATGGTGAGTGGTATTTAAGCACAAAAAGCGCTTTATTATGTTAATGCTTCTTGTGGTCGGGTTTAGCCAATGATGGTGAGTGGTATTTAAGCACAAACAGCGCTTTATTATGTTACCGCTATTTGTGGTCGGGTTTAGCCAATGATGGTGAGTGGTATTTAAGCACAAATAGCGCTTTATTATGTTACCGCTATTTGTGGTCGGGTTTAGCCCATGATGGTGAGTATTTAAGCACAAACAGCGCTTTATTAAACTCCCGCAAGCTTGTGAAGATCAAACAAGCCTAACACGATGGTATTAAGATGCAGTAATACCCTCGACTTACGGGAGTCCGAAGTTACGCGGTTTTTAAAAATCACTTCTTTGACTAGTCAAGTTGCATGTTAGTTAGATATTTTAAGCTTACTTCGTCTAAATAATTATTAATGTCTTCTACAGTCAAAGTGTATCATAAAAACATTCGATACCAATTGAAAAGTTAATAACGATTGTCCTACCAACCACCTACCGTACCGTTGTATTTGATCACACTGTTCCCCTTGCTATCTTTCGCCTCAGGCTCGATGGTGTCATAAAGGCATTGGCATCGAAATGACGTCATGCTAATGACTGGGACGTCAGGATAATTTAGCTTAACCCAGACCCAAAAACAGGAATAGGGTTGCAATAGTCGTTGTTTTTCAACCACAATTTCTCAAAAACAGTAAAATTTAAGTGGGCTTAACAAGCCACGTCATGTTGGCAACGTGCTGAGTACCGTAAGAACTCGTGCTACGGATACTAGACAGAATCAAACCCCGGGCCTCGCCATAGGTTAGTTCGGCGCTGCCCATGCTCGCAACGTACATCGCTCACCCGAGCCGTGGCGCGCCAGCCAGCCGACTCCATCTACATAAACTGATATGTGGACCAAAATGAAGGTTTCGAAAGTTTCGAGCAGCTGGTGACCGGCGGCGCTCGCTGTGGGGGTGGGACTGCCTCTCCGGCAGTTCACGTCTCCCGGACGCGGGTTCTAATGACGATTTGCAATTCTCTTATTTGTAGCGGTGGACAAGATAGAGATACGCAGGCAGAAACGCATCGCTGACCGGGTGGATTTGGCGAGGGAGCTGGGAAGGAGCCTCCGCGAAAAGACGGAGTTAAGCATCGACGCCAGAGAGGATATAAACGAGAGTAAGTTAAATATTGTGGTGTTGGGAGACGCAAAACATTAAGCGCAACCATCTGTAGTAATATACGGTAAAGTAATTTTGGAATGACATTAGTTCAAACGTAAGAATGATTGGTATCTGTGGTGAGTTGGACTTGGTTGAGGGGAACGGAACTCTTCTAAAACCTCTCACATCTCTGTTAGCCAGAAACTACAAATATTAAATCCCGGATCTGTCAGGCACAAGCGGAAAAAAAGGTAGCACACATAATAATGATGCAGATGTCGGTGGGTTACCGTAGGCAACAGAAGGTAGGCTCTTTAAAAAACCAGAAGCGGAAAGTTACAAAATTTAGAACGAAATTGTCACTTCAGAAGTAATCACACTAATATTATAAATGTGAAAGTTTCTTTGTTTGGATGTTTGTCTGTCAATCACGCCGAAACTACTGAACGGATTCTAGATATTTTTTTTAGTACAGATAGGGAATTAGCTGACTTAGATTATAGGATAGTTTTATCCCCTGGGATAAAGCAAGAATAGGAATCGGAAAGTCAAAACTGTACTTTGAATATTTTTTTAAGAATACTTGGGGCGTGATCTACTATCAATATCGAGGCCAAAAATATATAGTTTTTAGAATTTTTGTCTGTTTGTCTTAATGTATGTCCGGACTAAACTAAAAAAGTACTGCATGGATTTACTTCAATTTTTGCATGAATATTAATAACAGGCCGGGTCAACATAATATAAGCTACGTATTACTAAGCTATCATCTACGGGGGAGGAGCTGTGAATCTTTCACTTGGAAGAATTCCATTAAAGTCCAAAATCCACGCAGGAGAAGCTGCAGGGGGAAGCTAGTATTGAACACAATATGCCTACTAAGAAAAAATACTTAAATATTATAACAGATGACAGGTGTGGCGGAACACGTGGCCTGACATGAAAAGCTATAGGTAAAGAAAATGGAAGGCTATCATTGAAGATAGCCTTCCATCAAAAAAAATACCCAAGCTCGCCTAAAAACGTAGGTATTTCCAAAACTGAACATCCATAACTGTATCCAAAAATCACATAATATAAGAAGACACAGAAGAAAGCTGTATTTGACAGTTGCTATTCACTATCTGTTAGAAATTGGTAAAGTGACGTTTAAACTGTTTCCAGTGATCGCAGTAGTGCTGGGCGAGAAGCCGAAGAGGCCGTCGTACTACCACATGATGAGGAAGATCTACAGAGACGTCTACGACACGACCGGCGCCGAGGAGCCACGGCATGACCAGTGTGAGTTCACGACACCAGCCTGACGAGGCAACTGTGTCCGGTGGAACATGGGAGGAGGGCGAACAGGGCAGCGCATCGTCAGTGACGTCGATAATCATGAAAAGGCCATCCCACTGGTCGTTTGCCCCCTATACTAAAAAAAGGAGATATCTAATACAACCACCCGTATCTCAGCCTTGGTTGTAGCAGTCTGGTTGGCGTATTGCCGCCGTGAATGGTTGGCTAATGACGCGGTCGATGGGTTTGTGAGGGTCTGACAAGATGGTGGGACAAGAAGGGTCTGGTGACAGCAACCACCTTCATGTTTTCCAGTTAATCTACACCAACAATATAAAGTTAAAGAGTTTGTTTGTTTAGTTAATCGCGCCAAACTCTGAAAACATTGGTTCGGTTTGAATATTTTTTTAGAGAGTCCATCAATCGAGGAAGGCTTTGCTATGCACTATAGAAGCCTATTAATGGCATGCATGGCACGCATGTAAAACTGCTAGTGCATATGTTTGGACGTCGATAATCGCCAACAAGTAATACATATAATAAAACTGTAGAAGACGTCAGTCTGTCTGTGTCTGTGCGGCGCACACGCAAAAACTACTGGACGGATTTTGATGAAAGTTTATTTGTTATATAGGTATTAGTGCTAGGTAACATTTAGGATATAATTTATCAATATATATAATGCTGAGTTGGTACCTCGACTTGAAATACACTATTGTAGGGCAAATTAACAGATTGCCAAGTCGGCCATAACACGTTACCATGACAACATATTTTCAATAATGACAGGACAACGGCTGTCGGGTCGACTAGTACAAAATAAAAACGTTAACCGTCACAAATACCTCTCGCTTACACGAAACAGCTGTGCTGTCGCGTTTTGTGCGGTGTGTAAGTAGCAGGTGTCCCATGGAGTAATGAGGAGGGGGTTGCCCTCTCATCATATGTATAACCTCTATGCCTATGGGAGTCTATGGGCGCCGGTAGCCATGAAAATGGCTCTAATTGCTTGTTTCCAACATTGTACGATAAAAATATATATTACTACAATTGTAACGTTTGGTAAGAGGTAGTGCCACACTGCATGCTTGCATGCAGTCGAATTGGGCCGGCACGACCGGCGAGGTACCTCTCGCTTACACGAGACTGGCGTAAAGTGACAGCTGTGCCACGCCGGTGGCCCATGGAGGTGGGAGGAGAAAGGAGGGCAGCGCATCTGTATAGCCTCTATGCGGATGTTTGTGGACGTCGGTAGTCATGAAAATGGCTCCGGCTGCTCGTTTGCCCTCCTATATCATAAAAAAAAAAAAAACGAAACGAGATCCACTTCACAGGTCCCAAGGAGTTGCCGTCTGAAATTCGAAGAAGGGAGCAGGAGGAACAGATTGTGAAAGATAAGTCGTGTCTTTGTGAAGAAGGTGCTTTGACGTTCACACAAGAACTGGGTGAGTTCAAGTGTTTTATATTACACAAACCTACATACAAACATAGCAACGTCCTGTGGCTTTACCCACGGATCCCACATGCTCTGATCCTATACTACTACTACTAATATAATAAACGCGGAAGTTTGTACGTTTGTTTGTTTGTTACTCCTTCATGCAAAAACTGTTGAACCGATTTTCATGAAATTTTGCACTCACATAGAGAATAACTTGGATTAACACATAGGACATTTTATCCCGAAAAAATGTACCTATGGGATTCCATAGGATGATTTTCTACTTTCCAAATTTGGCGGGTGAAACCGCGGTTCGCAGCTAGTATATCATATAGTGGTGGTAACATCTTATAACCTCGAGGAATAGACCATCTAATACACAAGGAATTTCGCATATCGTACTAGTATACTGGGATTGTCACGCTCACACATACCCTGCACATACTAACTATTAAAATGTATAATATTGGTATACACAAGATAACAAGAACGATGATAAATGATAATACTTAATAATAATAATATCTATGGACTTATCACACTACGTTAGTGTAGCCCAGTGGTAAGTAAGTACCGTAAGGACTTGTGTTACTAGACAACAGAAATATATATATTTAATACTTTTTATAAATTTGAGAAATTTTATATATTTAAGATTTTCATCAAAGAAATACATATAATACGTAGATAAACATCCATGACCTAGGCGGGATTCGAACCCGCGACCCCTGGCGCAATATGCTCCGCTTATCCGTGCACTGTACCACTGCGCCAGCCTGGTCGTATAAAGGATAATTTTAGTGCATCTTGTCCTGTAAAGATATAAACGAAATATTCATTCGACAGATCTGCATTGTAATTGAAAGAATGAATTATATGTAAATGTATGTGTATACGTGGAGGGCATAGGCCATGTGGCAACCCACCAACCACCTTGCTAAAATAACAAAGCCTACTTACTCTACAGCAGTCCAAACCAAAAAAAAAAAAGGTTAAGAATCCCTCACCTACCTAGGACTGATCTTAGAGAAAAATTTCACCTTCTTAGAACACATTATTCAAACCGGAGAAAGGGCAAAACGTAATTTCTATGCATTCGCTAATACCTCAACCTCAACCTGGGGCTTGTCTTTTAAGACCTTAAAAATAATATACCGACGTACCTAGGAAGTATATGCTACGGATCTCTAGTGTAGGCACACAGAGGTATAAATAGGCGCGGCGCGACGTAAATTACTGCAATGTCAAAGATACTTTAATATTTTTATGTAATTATTGGTGTGAATTGACCCTCAATTCACACCAAAAGCGCGGCGAAGCGCAGCGAAACGGAGCGCAGTTTATGTGTCATGTGAATATCAACTTTATAATAATTACTATAATACTTATTATTTATTTTTCATCACATCTATTCGAAAAGAGGCAGTTTGATCCTCGTAAACAGGGAGCAAAATAGCTCTTTGCTCCCTAGGGACGGAAAGTGATTAGAATTTGGAACGTGGATAAAATCGTGTGTCAAAGCCCCAATGACCAGATAAGAAATTAATTACTATCCGGCCACACGGGTGTCATGGAGTCATGACGTCAAGGTGACCTTGATGTCATTAGGCCATGACACCCGTGTAGCCACACCATTTCGAACATTGTATGAACAAATCGCTGGCAAAATAATATGTCTTCGTTGGCGAAATTAAAAAAAAAACGCGGAAAATTTTTTGGCGCTTCTTATTAAATTATTTAAACTTGTAATTTTACTTATTAATTGAAAATGAGTACATCTCAGTCAAGTAGTGAAAATGAAAATAAATTAACACCAGAGAGTATTGTATCGGACGCTAACAATGTTATAAAAATGATTAGTTGCAGTATTCATTTTCTCATAGAAGGCGATGAAAAGTAGAGTGTTCACCTCGGGAGCAACACTATTTTTGAAGCTCGAGTACTTTGAATCCCTCGCTGTGCTCAGGATTATACTTTAGAATCCCTCGCTACGCTCGGGATTCTACTCTTTAAACCTTCGCTCTACTCTGGATTCAAAAAACACTCTCGCCTGAAAAATAGTGTTTTGCTCACTAGGTTAACAATCTACTATTTCCTCCCAAGGTATTAAAGAGCTAGTTTACTCCCTGTTTACGGGGATTAAGCTGCAACTTTTCGAAATCACATCTAGTGATAAAAAATATATGTAGATTGTAGGTATTGCTTTTTAAGGAGTTTTGTGACGGGGTTTTATTATATTTTAAATTTTATTTTGGAACATTGTCACCAGATCTGATGACGGAGGACGAGCGGAAGAAGCTTCTGCCGTCGAAGCTCCGGCAACTTGAGCACATGAAGTACTGCAAGTGTGACCTTGCTGAGATGCTGCTTCCTACCCCAGAGGAGGCCGCATCTGGTGAGGATACTGTTGGTGTATCGGATCTTAATGACCACGGACGCCCATAGACATCTGCATCTTTAGTATAAGACGTCTGAAGTCTTTCGATGACTACCGACGATTATAGACATCCAAGTAATTGATATGCAGACGTGTTGTCGTCAATACCCAATTCCCATTTTAGCAATGGACCACGGCAAAGTCATAAACCAGACGAAACGTGAAAATATAGCTATCACTTGGCTCCAGTATTTTGCGAGTTGCCACACAATAGTGCAGGCCAGAAACACACTCGAGACAGTAATGTCCCAGGAGGAGGCCGATGAGCGGGAGAGAGAGTCCCCTCTCCCCGCAGACGACGAACGGGGGTGCGTAGGAGGCGCTACTTAGCGCGCCTCCAGTAGCACCACCGTGCTCGTGTCGGACCGGGTTCAGCTAAATGGCACGACGTTGTCGGGACTGTTCAATCGGATGCCGGACAGTCCCCGGTGAGGTTAAGTCTGGTCTGTTCGCTGAGACCAGCCTGTCGCTGGAGGGATCCTGTAGCCTGCAGATCCGGGACCCTCCACTTAAAGCGGCTGAAGGCACCCGCAGGGGTTTAGTCGGTAGGGGCGTACCAAAGGCCGAGCCCGACACTGTACCAGGAGCCACCCGAGCCCCTGGTAGCGTGCGTAAATGCATTCCCCTGCGAGAACAAAAAAAGGCCAGAAACACACTGGCCATTTCGAACAAAACTGATTTTGATGGATTGTAAATTAGGGCGAGACTAATTTGGAATCCATAATCTTAATTTGTAATCTGCTCACTGACTAACTGCGCACTGGACGGATGGAAAAAATTAAACGGAAATGAAACAAGCGTACAAGTATTTTATTTTTTATATTTTGCAGAAAACGATGATAACCATACAGAAGAGGAACTTGATCAAGACTCCCCTGTAAGAGTGCAATTCACCATTGGCAATGATGGGGAAGAGGACGTACGCGGAGAATAAAAGGAAGCTTGAAGCAGAGCACGCCTTTTTTTTGACCTATTTATGTGTAAATTTACTAAGAATCTAAACGGAGTTATAGAAGATATGATAGTTGTCGCTATTTAACATTCATTGTTACTCTAATTTCCTCTTGTCAAGCCAAAATAAGGTCAAATAATAGTCCAAATCTATCTATCAATGCTAATATTATAAAGAGGAAATATTGTTTTGTGTCGAATAGCCGATTTTAACAATTCTTTCACGAATAGATATAACTGCATTATCAGGAAGTGACAGGTTATATTTTATTACGTTTCCATCTCATTGACTGACAAAATACAGCCGAAACTATTGGATTTACTGATTTTCAAGTAACAGGCCAGTTACAAAGTTTCTTTCTAACTTTCAGCCCTTTTTGAAATTCCATTACTATAGCTATGAAATAGAAATTTACGCGCGTAAAGTCGCTGGGTGCGAGTAGCATCCTGAAACATCTATAATTGCTTAACACATAAATGCACTCCATTATCTGCTAGTGCACTCTTGAATTTTTTCTGTCAATATTAATTATTTAGCTTATGCCATGTGAGAAGCTTATGACTGTAGGGGACGGAGGGGTAAGAAAGTTATGCTAAAGTGTCGTAAAAAATCCATTAATAATCTGTTATAACAATGAAAACTTTAATTACATTTGTATTTGGTCATCAAACTATAATTTAAAGAAAGCAACTTGACACTACTCTTCTTATTAACTCTTCTAATTAATGGGTTTTTTTAAGTAGAAATTATCCGTTTTGCATGACCCGAGCAGATAAAATTGTAGGCGGCCAAGGAGAAAGTAGTTGATTAATCATCGCAATAATTCTTCTATTGGTGGTGATATGTAGGTACTTTTCCCTGGACACAGTACATAAATAATCTGCTCATTTTCTTTTGTCTTTGAAATCTTAGCACTAGTTTTTATTTTTTTGATGTTCAATGCGGCCTCAAATGCGACTCTTGCGGCTCGATCCTTTTTCTGTTCATCTTTAATTGGAGTGTTAGTGTCTGGGCTTTTTATTTCTTATGTCCCCTGGTGGCTTTCTTATTTTCTTCCGAATCCGTCGAATCTCTTCCGGTCTTGTTGCAGTGATATATTTGCATCGCCAATACTCGCTACTTCCTTTTGAACAATGTCAGGCTCTGGTTCCACATAACCAAGTTGAAAAAAAATCATCTGCTTCATAATTTGTTGGTATGATCGACTTAGCATGTTATCAAGCCTAGCTTCTTCTTCTGGAACAGGCTGTGTATGAAAATTACTGTCAGTTTCGAGGGACAGCCTAAAGAGCCTTTCTTCCGTTTCTAGAACGTTTCGATCCGATTGTGGAATACCTACTTGACAGACAGTGTCCTCTTGCGATATTACTGGCTGACTTACGCTTGCTCGCGGTAACGTCACCTCTTCAGTAGTTTGATAAACTTCAGAAAATGCCAAATGTTCATCATCTATTATGTGCTGGTTGAAAGGATGAATTCCACTTTTCCACAAGCCCATTCACATTTAAATAGAAATTTGAATATAAATTGAAAATTGTTAAATGTGCATTGAAAGCACAATATTAATACACAAAAAACAATTTGTGATGTACTTACCATAGAAATACTTATGAAAAAATAAAATATTTACTAAACTAGTAAATTCTTCTTTTTGTCTAAGTTATCCACTTTGCCCTTTCCTGCCCTATTAAATATAGGTATCATTATTACTTTGAAACTATTACTAACTAATTATAAAGTATATTGTTAGCCCAATGTAAATCTACTAAGCTATTGTCTATTAATGTGACTTATCTGTCTGAATATTTAAAGAAATATTCACATTTCAGAAGTCTACAAAAATTCTTCATACGCCTTTTAAGTTTATTTCCGAATGTTACGTCTGGTTCTTATTATTATAATAAAATAAATTTCATATCGATATGTATATATTTTTATAATAATTATAAACATTCACTTTAAGAACTTGTATACAAATTCCAGGCAATAAATTATTATTCTATAAACAAATATTTTATTCTAATTTTAAATATTAATAGTGTTGCTAGCTTCAGCTCTAAATGAATATAGATAATAAAGTCTCAAATTCTATTCGCATTTCGAATCTATTTCTGAATTTTAAAGATATGGGTATAATGTTGCATAAATACATTTTATTATCGTGAACAATGCTAACTTAAGGCAGCTTCTAGACAACCAGATTCTACTGATCAACACAAAACGAATTATTGCACTGACGGCTAATTGCAAAAAGATTAATTGGGATTAAACAATACAAGTGATCGTCTAGAGGCCTTCTTAAGATAGAGAAATATTATTTTCGGCCATTGTTACATTTGTATTTTATAATATTTCTGGATTTGTAAACGTCGGTACAACTGTTACGAGTTTACTTCTTGTATTACATGCCAATCTATATAATATAAAACTCAAAGATGTCATAGTCATCTATCAACGCATAGCCCAAACCACTAGACGGATTGGGCTGAAATTTGGCATGCAGGTAGGTGTTAAGAAATTCAAACTCTAATGGGGTAATATTGTTAGTTAAACGATAACGTTCAATAAATTAATATACCATAATTAATATAACATTGAGTCGATGCCAACATTATACAGGGTTATTTGTAAAACACAAGCATGCTCACAGATATACATCACAACAACACTTTTTCTAAGACTTTTGACATCACTCAGTAAATTACTTTTAACAGATTTTCTAAGTTTATATGTAATGTGGTGACACTTGTAAGTCTCCCGCGGCCCGCACTTGTGGGCAGTTGGCAGACCCTTCACAACACTCGTGTTCCCGACCGCACGTTTCAATGGTTTATTGACCTTATCTCACAATACGATACATTTATAACGCTAGGGCGAAAAATTTAATTCATATTTATTTTTGTATGAAAAAATAAAATAGCGAATTACAAAAAATCGTAGCTAAAGGTGTATAACATATCTATAGGTATCTGAGAGCTTTCTGGAGTTTTACAAATAACCCTGTATATTTATCTTTCTGTAGCATTTTCATACGAGTCTGTCACGTAGGTTTCTTGAAATGTCTGCCAGCAGTCGTATTAGAAACGTTATGAACATGCTTATGAGCCCGTAACACTTAAATTGTAGCGCTTAATGTGCTCTGCTCTCCCCTAAAAGGTATCAAAGAATATTAAATAAATCCTAAAAGATAATCTTTTTAGGAGTATAATCCTTAAGAAACGACTCTAATCGTTTTTTTAAGGATGAAATGAATGCGCGGTATAAAAAAAGTGTGAGTAGAATGGGGAAGGGGTAATTTTACATCGTGTGAAATAGCGTTCGAGCAATCAAGCCTAACGCTTTACCGCGCTTACGTCGCTTATGTCACTTGCGCACCTTTCACTTCAGAACCACGTACGTTCTTCAGGAGTAAACTCCAGGGGCGTGTCGAGTCGACGAACACTTTTTTTATTTAGGATCACATTTGCTTTAGAATTTCCACTAAATTCCACATATTTAATAACAAAACAAAACATAACTATAAGTTATATCACAAAATTCACTGATATGACCTTTTGATGATATTATAAATGTAAAATGATATGATGTCCTGTTGATTGTTACTTGATATAGCATAATATCAAATTGATTGAAAACATCCTAAATTCACGATCGCTATATTTTTAATTTAGTTCATGAAAGTTGTCCAATTCATATTCATTAAAACATAAACCAGAGTAAACAAAGTAAATAGAAGTAATATTAGTAGATATACCTGAGTGATGAAGTACCTACCTCATTATTACTTGCACAAAAATAATTAAGGCTTAAGAACGTACAAAAGCAATGTACAAGAGCACAAACTGGTTACAACAATCATTGCCGCAGTTTGGGTAATACTAAAATACAATTTAATTAAAACAAATCTAAATTATATAAAATAACATATGGTCTTAGCTGCCAAACATACGCAGAGGAAACCGCGAGTCGCACCTAGTTGTGACATATAACTACTAACATTTAAACAATTCTTTTACAACTGTACCACAAAATATCCAACTTTCGGGCTTTTACATTCATCTTGTGAAATTTGATATTACAGTTACGTGCAATTCGGAACAAACATATACTTTATGTATTCTAGTTTATATACGTGCTGCTAAGTAAATAAAATATTTACAATCCTTTAAAAAGGTTTTTAAATTTAGCTTTTTAGTAACTGTTCATTAGAGCACGGAAAACGAAGTAGAAAATTGTGGATTATATTATATATCTTACTCTTTAGGCTGATATATTCTTAAATTAATACTATATTTAATATATATTTTTGTAAAACTATAAAAAGGCAAGGCCTGAACTCTACTGCACATTTTGCTACCAGAGGGCGCCATACAATTGCTGCTAAGTTATTATAATTGTTTTTATGTAGTGGCAACATTAAGATGAATTAAATTAGATGTTATACGGGTTACAATACAAATACATACATAAAATTACCCACAACAAATATAGGGGAATGAAGTGGTTAAAAATAAGCAATAATTTAGATGGACAGAAGTGGAGTCGTAAACCACGAAGCTGTGCCTCAAGTTGATATATTTGGCTTATTAAGGGAAGATTTGTAGTAAAGTCATCGTAAATACCGTGGAAAATAAACTAAAGAAGCAATTACATACGCAGGGAACGTAAATTTACGTATATTATATATAAACATGGTATATTATAAAATATAATCACGCTCCCAGTCTCACAGACGTTCTAAGTACTTACTTATCACTCTCAAGTACTTCTGCTTTAAGCATGTACCTAAGACTAATGTAATATGAAGTCATATTCCTTTGCGGGCTGGGAAATAATATTAAATTCATACACACATGCTGTTACAAGCCAGTCCTGTTATAGCAAATGAGTTATCAGTGGCGCCCTCTGGACATAAGGTATTAGTTATTTACTAGGTTGCATCAATTCTCTGTTAGCTCCTCACTACAATATACAGTAGGAGGGGTATGAGCGTGTGCTGCAGCCTCATGGAAACCCTCGGGGACGTGTTGCAGGCGTCGGCGTCGTTGCAGCTCTGAAGGCAGCCGTGGACGTATCTTATAAACAACAGGTCATATCGTTAACAAGTCATTGAATATTACCACAACGAAATGAAATGAATGAAATATACTTTATTGTGCACAAATAAATAAGGTACAAACAAACACATATAGAACACGATAAATAAATAGTACTTGTGCACAAAAGGCGGTCTTATTGCTTGAGAGCAATATCTCCCAGACAACCTTTATGTGCATGAAAGAAGAAGTTTTAATTAGGTGGGGCATAGTCTTACAAACTAATCTAACAATAGAAAACACAAATAATAACAAATTACACAAATAAAATATGTTATGAAAAACCAAAAAAGAAAACAAAAAAGCAAAATAAATAGAACAACATGATACATCTTAATTTAGTATTAATTTTGGTAACTAGGGACGAAGTCATTATATATTTAAATCTTTCATAGACATACATATCATACATATGCAGAGTAAATATAATATACCTACATAAACAACGTATATTATCTACACTAATGTTGTTACATTCTACATAAGTTTCCAATACTTGACTTATAATAACTACTGTTACAGCTCAGACAACAAAAAACTTAATTTAAGCAATTTGACATGATGTTATAATATCCAAATCGATATCGTAAAATCTCATTATAACACTGTGTGAGAGCGAGAGAGAGAGAGAGAGAGAGAGTGGTGAGAGAGCCTTATGTCAAAATCCTTAACAGCGCGCGCTCGCTCCTGATTGGCCCTGCAGCTGCGCTCTCATTGGTTATTACACGTAGGCGTGAATTTAATGTTTCGCAATGTTTTATTAATTGATTAATTGCATTAGTGAAGATAAAATAGTGTATGCAACTGCATATAACACGGGTATTAAAACACTCGTGTTACTATTTAGAAACTCGCTCCGCTCGTTTCAAAAACTCACACTCGAGTTTTAATACCCTTCATTATACGACAGTTGCATAAACTACTATTAATGTCATCATTTTACGAAATCTGGTTTTACAACACTTGTTCCCGTCAAAACGGGATGATCGATAAAGAGCCGGTGTATGGCACGTCACTAAAAACTCGGCACGTCACTAGCGCGGCGGGCTAGATCGGCACTTCCTGTTGGACCTCCAAGCGCTTCGTGATGGCTACATGAACCAAATTCTCTTTTCAAGGGCTGGAATGCAATTTCTAAATTCCGGTCCAATAATTGTTTTTTTTTTGGCATTAATTTAAAGAGAATTATCTGACCATGGAGCAGATAAGTATGTCTCGATATCTTTACCTCAAAAATACCACCAACAACAAATACGACACCAAAACAAGGGTCTGAATACTTTATATTTAAGAATACCCTTTCCACAAAATACAGATTGAACATTTTTCCTTTGGCTACTGAGTGTACCTATCAAGAACTATAATGGTCGCAGCACACTTATCAACTCGGAAAGAGATCGTAGCCGTATCACCTCGAGCCGGTCAGTATTCTTTGTATGAAACTTCTTAATGCAACGCACACTAATGGGAAACGTAACGTAATTGTATCGTCTTCGCTTTTCTAGGCGAGGCGTTTACGATCCCTTTCCGAGTTGATAAGTGTGCGTTGACCATAACGCTGCCTGTTCGGCGTTATAGTCCTTGACCCATAAAAAAATATAAGCTGATACCGAGTATTTACTCCTACCCTTGATCTACGTCACAATCTAATAAATAAAATTCTCGTGTCACAGTTTTCGTTGCCATACTCTTCCGAAACTGCTTGACCGATTCTCGTGAAATTTTGTGAGCATATTGAGTAGGTCTGAGAATCGGTCAACATCTATTTTTCATCCCGATATTCCCACGGGATCGAAAGTTACGCGGGTGAAACCGCGGGGCGCAGCTAGTAAATCAATAAAATGCAATGGCTGAGAGTAATCGTCAGAGTTGAGACTACATCATTTAAGACCTGCAGTCGCAAATTTTTCAGAGCCTTCATTTCTCTCGAAATAATAAAGAAAAACAAGCATTTAATGTAAGATGCATGTGTTCTCCAATTATAGCGGCTGGCTGAAGGCACCTGCAGCGGCTTATACCTATTACAGTAAGGGTCAATTCACACCAAAAGCGCGGCGAAGGGCAGCGAAGCGGAGCGCAGTTTATGTGTCATATGAATTTCAACTTTATAATAATTACTATAATACTTATTATCGCATGAGAAACTCGAACGAGACGCACGGATTTCCGCGAAGTCGCTGGAATGCGCGAGAAGTCGCTGGAATGCTCCAGAAGTCGCGAGAATTCGATAATAAGTACTATAGTAATGAAAATAAAGTTGAAATTCATATGACACGTAAACTGCGCTCCGCTTCACTGCCCTTCGCCGCGCTTTCTGTGTGAATTGACCCTAAGTGTCGAGTCTGACAAAGTCTAGAGGCTACCCGGGCTCCTAGGTGTCCTACGGTTATGGCATACTCTCCACCACACAGCTACTCCACTCGCAGCCCAAGGCTCACCTGTCGTTGTAGTAGAACCTGCCGCAGTGCGACATGCGGATGATCTCCGTGTCGGTGGTGGCGGTGCCGGAGTCCAGCCCGCAGCCGCGGACCGTGATGGACTCGCCCGTGTCGTCTGAACAGTCAACACAAAACTTTTTTTTTTTTTTTTTATGATATATGAGGGCAAACGAGCAGTCGGAGCCATTTCAATGACTACCGACGCCCACAGCCAACCGCATAGAGACTATACAAATGCGCTGCCCTCCTTTCTCCACCCACCTCCATGGGCCACCGGCTACTTACACACCGCACGAAACGCGACAGCACAGCTGTCACTTTACGCCGGTCTTGTGTAAGCGAGAGGTACCTCCCCGGTCGTGCCGGCCCAATTCGGCTGCATGCAAGCATGCAGTGTGGCACTACCTCTTACTACTAACTTAGTGCCGGGTATACCACTGGGACGACTACTAGGCCAGCGTTGGACAATTTTCTTTTAAATATTACGGCAAACGAGCAGTCGGAGCCATTTTCATGACTACCGACGCCCATAGACATCCGCATAGAGGCTATACAGATGCGCCGCACTCCCCTCCCACATACACGGACACACCTCACGAAACGCGACAGCACAGCTGTAACATTACGTCTCGTGTAAGCGAGTGGTACCTGCCCGGTCGTGCCGGGGCAATTCGGCTGCATGCTGTGTGGCACTACCTCTTACTAGAGCTTAGTGCCAGTGACTGATAGTTTTTAATATATGAGCTAAAGACCAATCACAGTCACTGGATGATTACCAATGCCCGTATGGTTTGTCCAATGGTGAATGATTATGTCGATGTGGATCGACAATTTAGCCACCTAGCTGGTCCCATAAGTTACACAAAACGCGATGGGATAGCAAGAAGGTATCGTGCGAGCGAGAGGTACCTCCCTGGTCACACCCACCCCATTCGGCTGCAATGCACTAAATTTTACTAACAGGATGGTATAACAAGATTGGATTCGGCCAGTAGGTAGTATTAGCCTGGATGCTGAGCTGTATAGGAAATGGTGGTTCTATCAATAGGACAAACGAGTTGTCGGAGCCGTTTTCTGACTACCTACGCCTAAGACTTTAGCTCAGTTACTACACTGCGTTGACCTCCTTTCCGCCTCCAAGGAAAACCCACAAACGTAATGCTGCAACATAACTTATTTCCACTCACCGAAGACGCCCGCTATCTTGATGCAGGAGGTGGCGGGGAAGAGGCCGTCCCTGCCCTTCCGCCCGCCCATGCAGGGCGACTCCAGCATCTGCAGCGAGTGGTTGTTGTGGAAGGGGTCGTCGCACGCCGCGAACCGCCCGTTCATGGACACGCACTTGAAGCAGTCTATGCTTTGCGCTTGAAGTTAAACGGTACACTTTTTTAATATAGTACAAGGGGCAAACGAGCAGTCGTAGTCTAACAATAACATAACAGCTGTGCTGTCGCGTTTCGTGCGGTGTGTAAGTAGCCGGTGGCCCATGGAGGTGGGAGGAGAAAGAGGATAGCGCATCTGTATCGCCTATATGCGGATGTCTGTGGGCGTCGGTACTCGGTAGTCATGAAAATGGCTCCGACTGCTCGTTTACTCCCCTATACCATAAAAAAAAAACACTGGAGGATATTTTCATGCTATGCAGATCGTAGGTCCCGGCTACACAGACACCGCACGAGACGCGACAGCTGTCGGTGTACGGCCTCGTGTAAGAGGTACCTCCCCGGTCCGGTTCAGGATGTGTGTGTGTCGGATGTCACGTCGGTATAGTTTGTGTCTTACGCATCCCTATTTCAAATTGGATCCTCTGATGGAAAATGACGCGTTCATACATCCGCACAACAGAGGATATTCCCGTGTTTACTCCCCCGTTGGGCCAACCGAAGTTAGCAGGAAAAGTGTTAGTGCGGACTAGAAGTGTACCTGGGGATCTATCCAGGTACACAATGATCAATCAATCAATCTCAGATCTATCTCAAGTTGGTCCTGGAATAAGAACGACGACGAGAGAGGTAACCGGGTTTGCGGATATCCTTTTTGAAGTGAAAAATTCTTTAGCGGTGTTATTATTATTATTGTCAGCCTGGGGTCCTACCGCGGGGAAAAGGCCTCATTCATCTATTTCCACATCTCTCTATCAAGTGCCAGGCAAAAATCTTTCCGGAAGGACTACAGCTCATCTCGCCATCCCCGGCATGGTGCTGTGTGGGTGGAAGGTAGGTACTTTGGCCTGAGATCCTCTAACATAATGCTGCTTTAGCTTCGTTAGGACAGGGAAAATATCATGAGAATATCATGTGGGTACTTAGTGCCAATGCTGCAATATATTTTCAATTTATCGGAAGACGCTAAAACTGGTGAATTATCTCTAAAATGTTGTGTTATCCCAAATTCAAATGAAAATAAATTCCGCCTCAAAAAGAACTAGGTCACTTGATAATTTACTGTTCTGTTCGTAGCGTAATTTAGAACAGTTCAACGCAGAATCTGTTGCTCAGATGTCGCGTGAATCACTCAGGCGCCGAAATAAATCATTCAATATATTGTATCTGACGCGGATCCAATTTCACGATCAAAATAAATTACTACACTGTGGAGAATTACAACAGGGAACAACTATCAAGACTGTCCGGTCAACTAGGGGCAGGAATATGATCTCTTATTTCTTAACAATATTTATTAGTAAAACTATAATATAAATTTAGTACGAATAATACAATTAGTGACAGCTGCGCTGGCACGTCTCGTGCTGTGTAAGTAGCCGGTGGCCGATGGAGGAGGGAGGAGGGTGGAGGGCAACGTATCTGTATAGCCTCTGTGTCTATGGGCGTCGGTAGTCGTGAGAATGGCTCCAACTGCTTGTTTACCCCCTTATGTACCTACCATAAAAGAAAGAAATTGTCGAAAATGTACATGAGTCACGCCACACTCAGCTTAAGTGCTGCCTCTATGTTTCTTGCTTGTTCTCTATTGGGAATGAATATTTTTATCATGAGGATGCAGAGAGAGAAGACATCTTCGATAGTGTGATCTGATAATAATGGTTTCCTTAAAGTTGACTTATTATTAACAAAAAGAGCAAAGCACAAAAACAAAAAACTGAACTCTTCTATCGACAAGAAATCCTAAAAACTGTCTACAGGTAGTAGTAGTCTTCCCCGTCAAATAGAATGACAAAATCAACGCGGGATTCATTCGGATGCTTAAAGATGCTGCAGCCACGGGCCCCGTAAGGCTTTAGGAAAGGAAAAGGAAAGGAAGGTTTTTGTACCCATAAAAGGAACCCCTTCTTAATTCCAAAATCCGGGCTCCGCCATAGCTTAATCCAGCACTGAATGAAATTTGACTCGTACGATGAACCAATCCAGATACAGTGTTTAGTAATCCGTAGTTATTTAACAGAAAATAGGTGGAAATCTTACCGCCGTCTATCCAGGAGAGCAGCATGGCCGTCAGCAGTAAGGAGACTACATTGTGTTTCGCGTCCACCATGGTCGATCTAAAAAGAATTCGGAAAAATATGTTACTGACTAGCTGTGCCCCGCGGTTTCACCAGCGTTAATTTCGATACCGTGGAAACTAGAAAATCATCCCATAGGAACATTTTTTCGGGATAAAAACTATCCTATGTGTTAATCCAAGTTACCCTCTATGTATGTGCCAAATTTCATGAAAATCGATTCAGCAGTTTCTGTGTGAAGGAGTAACAAGCAAACAAATAAACAAACATACAGACTTTCCCATTTATAATATTAGTAGGATTAAATACCGTGGGGTTTTATACTCTTGCCTACAATAAAAATAGAGTAATAGAGTAGGTACAAGTAAATAAGTAGAGTAGGCATTACTTGTGCGCGGTAACTTGACTTGACGGACGAATCGGATTGGGCCGGCACGACCAGGGAGATACCTCCGTCTCGCTTACACGAAACCGGCACAAAAATGATAGATGTACTGTCGCGTTTCATGCGGTGTGTCTCGGTGACCCCGGGATAGGGAAAGGAGGGCAACATCTGTACGGCCGCTATGCGGATGTCTATGGGCGTTGTTAGTCATGTAAATGGCTCCAATTGCTATAATCAAAAATAATGCTGCAATAAATTGGGCCACGACCGAGGCGAGACCTCTCGTCCACACGATACCGCCGCCAAATGACAGATATAGTTATATATTGATGTAATCGGGATAGTCCCGATGGTATCAATAAGATTTTAACTTTGAAGTGGAGATCAAACGCCTACGTTGTTTACGATAACCACAATCAAAGACATCTGCCTCTGCGCCTACGTTAGCATCCGGGTTCCTTTATTATAATCACACTACCACGCGTCTCTATTATAGAATCTAGCAAGAGACCAGTAGCAGCCTTTAGAGACCGTGATCCCCTTATGCCGTGGATGAATGGGCATTACAGAACTATAGCATATCCGCCAGTTCGCCACGGCAATGTTACTTACAATGTTCAACGTTCAAGCAATAAGTAATTTCTGATTATATTTTTTATTTATTATGATTCGACGAGTATAATATTGGTGCTTCTTTTTTCGAGTCAAAAATGCAACCATTATTTTTACCGACCAGTACTGTGCCACAGTTTTGACTACATTTTGCTTTATAATAAACTAACCGACCGCTCCCGATTTTATGATATGTTTTAGATTTAGGGCACACTGTCAGCTAGTAATAAAATAACAGACAATCCTTGAGAAGGTGCGTCATGACGTACGAGAAGCTAAAGAGATTAGCAGAGGACAGGGCCAACTGGAAGAAGCTCCACTGATAGGGGCTATGCTCTTACGTTACAGAAGATGCTCCTGAGTGGTATAGGGATATAGGGATTTCTGATCCCCCCGAAGATGCTGCCACCTTGTCGTGGTGGCGACCGTACGTGCCTTTGTGATCCCCAAGGCTATGCCGGACAGGGCTACATATACCGGACAGACTTGGGGGGAGAGGCCAAGGCCTAGGAGCAGCTCAGCTGAGGAGTCCTCCACCCTTCCCTCAGAATCAGCAGACGGCGGCGTGGATTGGGACGACTGGCGGGTCCGATTGCGGACACATTGGTGGCGTACTTTAGAGCACTGGGACCAGGGGTCCTAATGAGAACCTGACTCTATTGCACGGTTCCGACAAGGTAGTAGGGACTGTTCAGAGGCAGCCGGACAGTTCCCAAGGAGGAGAAGACTGGCCTTGTCGCCGAGGCCGGGCTGTCGCTCGAGGGATCCTGATGCTTACACTAAGTGTTGAGTCCGAAATAGACCTAGGCCACTAGGGGAAGGGGGAAGGAACCCGGGTAGGGTTCCTTAAATTTATTTCCCTGCGTCAACAAAAAGAAAAAGGTAGTTTTTTCATTTTAGAAAAATTTTCATGATCGGGTCAATATTTTGTTAGTGCCGAAGCTTACCTCTAACACTTATTGTATTATATTTATTATTATAGATATTGCCTACAAAAAAACAAAGTTATAAACTTCACATCTTTAGTAGAGATAAAGTAATCGAATATCAGTGCAAATGAATGCTTAGATCCGGGCCGTATTTTGTGGAATTAAACCGAGCGTATTAATAGACGAACATTAAAGAGATGTAAACAATATCCACGATGTTTATTATCAGTGTTAATTCTGTACAACGTAGACATATTGAAATATTATCGTTACTGTACCGCACATAATAAATAAAATGAGTGTGTGTTTTAAAACGAAGTGAGTATGTATTTTGGTCGTAGATTTATAGAATACACCATACAGTCGGTGGCGTGGACTCGTAGAATACTAACTGCGCTTCGCGGTTTCGCCTGCCCAGTTGAAAGATGGATGTTCGCCGATTATTTTTTTTCATTCATACAAAATTTCATGAGAATCGGTCCAGCCGTTTCGGAGGAGTATGGTGACTAACATTATGACACAAAAACTATACATATAAGATCGACATAGGGGAATACGGTTCCGCAAAACACTTTTATGTCGTCTTACATAGCGATTAATGGAAATCCGGCTTTATGCAAGATCACTTGTATTGGTATCATTCTGGATATTAAGGTAACAAAGAGGGCTATAGGTCCAGCAGGCCGTGTACACTTTCTTTACAGCGGGACCCCTTTACAGCGGGGCCTCTTTACAACGGGGCCTCTTTACAGCGGGGCCTCTTTAAGTGAGGGGCCCGCAACATTTCATTCTTTAGAGGCGTGCTTGATGTAACACTGGTTCGAGGCAGTTGTCGGCTTTGGGTGTCCCGTAGCTAATAAATCCAAAACTACAGCGGCCAAATACTCTTGCAATGGTGTATGGTCATAAGAACCATGTTATATAAACATTGCTGGGCCTTAGACCCCTTAGAAATATTTTTATTGATTACTTAATGAGTAAAATAATTGCCAACAGTGGGTACTGCTCGCGCCGTTGCGAAGGAAATATATTTCCACTTCGAAAATCCTTCGCGCTAAATTATTATAGCATAGCACGTAATCCTATGGGACATAATTTCTACTTTCATTTAAAAACACCAGCGCTCGAAGTCTTGACCGTAATTCGATTCATTTGAAAGAAAAGAAAATCATCACCATTTAAAGTTGTAATAGCTATGTCCAAGCTATATAATGAGAAAACTTTCATTTAAACGTACATATTTTCTGCATATGTGGAGCGGAAGATTCAGAATAGAAAGATGTAGAAAAATATTAAAGAAACATCGTAATTAAATTAAAATTTACGACGTCCGCTTCTTAGTGTTAATTACAGAAATCACAAGCAAGTTATGTACGTTAGAAGTGTGGCAGCAAAATTAGACATTTTGAAAAGCATCAGTTCACAACCATATAGAAGTCTCAAACATAAGGAAGGTGTTAAAATCGGTCAACTCGTTAAAAAGATAGAAGGAATGATAATAGAATGCACATTGCACAACCAAACGCATGCCTACTAGCCAGGGTGCTACGAGCAAGGGTGTTACGAGCAAGGGTGCTACGAGCAAGGGTGCTACGAGCAAGGGTGCTACGAGCAAGGGTGCTACGAGCAAGGGTGCTACGAGCAAGGGTGCTACGAGCATGGGTGCTACGAGCATGGGTGCTACGACCAAGGGAGCTACGGACACCACAAAGGGGGTCTCATCAGAGTCCACCAGTTACAACATAAATAAATGTATAAACTTTATAGGTACAGCTGGTACTTAGTATCGTCTAGATAGAAATTGCTGCATGTGTCTATATTTATCATTTTAATACCTTTTATTATTCGAAATGCATGAAAGTACCATAACATTAAGTATGAACTGTTTTCTTAACATTTGTGCCAATTTCGCAGACTTACCTCCTACCAATCAATATATGTAATTCCTATAAATCGTGGTCAATTTCTATTTCTTTTTAAATTTCTAACTCTGAAAAAACATTTATATATCGTAAAATATATCCATATCGTAAAATATAGTAATAAGAAATTTAAGAGTTGTATGTAGATATAAATATGTTGTAGATATAAATAATAATTATTAATTAATTTTAGAATAAATTATTTAACTTAAAATATTTTCATGCACACTAAATAAAAAGTAGTGTTAGATACCACTTTATCAACTAACGATTATCGGAATCAATTGCGCAAATCGAAATAAGTCTTCTAGTTACTCACCTTGATTATTATTACAGGTAACTGAGCTAGTTAGCAGAGACCAATCAATACCACACCGATCATTATTAATATTGAAATCAATAAATAAACACTACATAGAAATTCATATTCAACTTATTATAAAAATACTGTACTCTAAATAAAGAAAAAACCATTAAGAAATTGTTAATTATTACAAATTTAAAACTAAATTGAGTTCGTAAACGTATTGACTGAAAGCGCTACCTACTACGGCCGAAGCTTTCTTGTTTCCTGAAAATTGAAACATAAAGCTCGGTGTTGCCATTGCACTAAGCTCTGGATTGTGTAGAAATAGGGGACATTTTATGTTGGTTATCAATTTATTATTTCATTTCAATATTCACATAGTTAATAAGTATTGATTTTAAAATGTTATTGTATAAAAAAAAAGATTTTTTTAAAATAACTTTTGTTTGGGTTTATCAAGGGATTTATAATTTTCCCATTGCAAAATATATAGGTATGTTACCTCTCTAACTACTTATGTGAGTACCTATTTCTATGCTAAAGATATCCGCGAAATATACATGCAAAAAGTTGAATGTATGTTTGTTATTCTTTCATACAAAAGTACCAAATGAATTTGATTAAAATTTGACATAAATATTTAATTACTTACAATCGATAATATCGATGCTTTTTATCTTCGATAAATAGTGAAGTTTCCTTGGAACACATTTTACAAAATTTTAATGTGGTTTAAAGTGGGTTTTCAAGATTTGTAGCCTTTTTTCTTATATTTCTACATAAATCTACTACTAAAACAGTGGTTCCTTATCTATTCTTGATAGAAATAAATGTGGTAAAGACGTAAAATATTTAATAGCGATAATAATCTAAAACTCGTTTGAATGATTACGTATTTACACGCAAGCTTAGAAACGGGGTCTGGCGGTAGCGACGACTTCTAGCGCCAGTGCTGCCATGTTGCAACAACATTCAACTTGGTAGTTTGCAATGAAATATGTTGTTCAGGTAAACTTTAAGACTGTCGAAATCATTGTAATGGGTACTGATGGCCAGCGCTCATCACATGGGTAGCCGCCGTGGCTTATGGAGAGCGGAGGAGAAGGGGGGCAACGCATCTGTATAGTCTGTATGCGGATGTTTATGGGCGCAATGGCTTCGATTGCTCGTTTGCCTCTTTATGCTATAAAAAAAAGATGGGCCGAGATAGAGCAATGTGTGGTCGTGTAAGAGGAGGTGCCACTACTGCATAGCAGAGGGATCGGTCAAGCACAACGAGTCGATCGATGCCGAATCGTTTTGTGAGACTCCAGCGGTACATTGTTATGCAATTAGCATCAAATAAGCAAGCACAATCTACCGAATACAATGAAGGCACACATCGAAGGGCTTCGACTGCTTGTTTACCACCTGTTATGTGTTATATGGTTATTATACATATATCTTAAGATAAAGAAATTAGCTCTACTCTAGTGATGCCGCTCGATAGGCTTATATCGATAGACTATCGATAGTCTATCGATAGTGTGCCAGTAGTGAGAGCATCGATAGGAATATCGATAGTATCGATATTTTTATCGTCAAAAATCGATAGCACAGCGACTTGATAGTTGCTGTGCTATAGATACTATCGATAATATCAAAAATATCAACACAATCGATATCCAACTGATTTTTGAGGTCAACTAACACCGCTACCCTACTCCCCAAATATTGAATTAAATATAAATATAAAAAAAATGCAACGAAAAATGAAGGTCTTTCTTTAAGGCCACTAGTTTTAAATTGCTATTAATTGGGCAATTTATAACTTTGCTTTCTTTTGAGTGCATTTTTATTTATTATGCACTCCAATAACTTTAAACAATGTCTTTGGAAGCTGGGTAGATATTGCTTTAAAGTTTAAACTAGCTGTGCCCCACGGTTTCAACCGCGAAATCCATAT
This sequence comes from Calycopis cecrops, assembly GCA_001625245.1. NCBI lineage: Eukaryota > Metazoa > Arthropoda > Insecta > Lepidoptera > Lycaenidae > Calycopis > Calycopis cecrops. The sequence goes on from LUGF01000971.1 coordinate 30,765, forward strand.
AAACTTCAACACCCTATTTCAACCCTTTTAGGAGTTGAATTTCTAAAAATCCTTAGCGTATGGCTACATCGTAACATCTACCTGGATGCCAAATTTCAGCTTGGTCCGTCCAGTGGTTTGGGCTGTGCGTTGATAGATGGCTATGTCACGTTTGAGTTTTATATATACCTATAGATTAAAAAGTTGACCAGGATAGAAATAGAAATAGAAAAATCTTTATTTAGACACATACATATATTATGTACATAAACAATTATATTAGTTTTGCATTAATATTGTAATATTTTTTCCTATTTGTTATATAAACGAACCTGGGGTCTTTGTAACTATTTATAAGTAAATTAGCTTAGGGTTGTTTTAACCAAATTGTACCAGTTTACCTCTTGTCAAAGTAGAAAAAGCTGTGTAATAAAAATAATTGTACCAAATTCAAAATATTTTATTTATATTAAATCCATTTTATCACATTCAAATTTGAAAGCATTTACAATTAATTTGCAATCCTTAACATTTAGAAATCTGTAAGGTTGATACAACTTTAATAACATATTTGGTTCTATGACATTACTAACATACATATTGTTGATTATAATAAAATAGCTATCATTGTGTACATCCCGTGATTGAAGTATATAGCAGCCATATTTGAATTGAACATTTATTATTCTGAATGGTGTATAATCACCTTTGGGAATGACAAATTTGGAATTGTTAGCTAAATATTTCTCATGTTGCCATAGGGAAATACTAGCATTTTGTTTTTTCAAAAGTACATCCAAACGGTATGCCATTCCATCTTTTTTATATTTAAATGCCATATTATTACTATCCTCTTTAATTGTATCTTTACTATTTAATTCTATATTAGATTTGTCCTCATCAGACAAAGATATAATGTCTATCTCTTCACTTGTTTTAGAGGTATTTTTTGGTGTCGAATCATATTCACTTATAGAATTTTGTGAGTTTGTTTCTAAACTGAAATGGCTATTGAAATATGACTTTACTATTTTGACTAAGTCTTTATTACTTTCGTCAATAATATTCTCAACTAAATTATTGCTTATTAAATTACTTTCTTGCTTTTGCTTGTGACTTGAGTGTGAAAACATTAATTCTCCTTTGATTCTCGTGCAGTCTTTGGCATGTGCAATGCAATTGTCATTATTTTTTGCAAAAGTATTATAATTAAAATCCACTTCATTGTGTGAATTATGGAATAGTTTTTTTCTTATTTTAGGACTGTATTTGGGTGATTTACATTTAGATAGCAATATTGGACTTTTCATATCTTTATTATGATTAATACTTTGTGTAAATGATAGTATTGGAGACTTCTGAAGATTGTTTATATCTGGTGATTTTTTAACATTATTTTGCTGTGATGAAAATAAAATTGGTGACAAACACTTGGTAACTTTCCTGTTTATGATTGGAGATGTCTTATTTGTTTCTTTGGTATCTTTCGAGTTTTCAGCATAAGTGATATCCAAGTTAGATATATTTTTTAGTGATTTATACCTTCTATCAATTCTTTTCCTTTTTCTAGAGTCAACCACATGTTTCTTATTTTCTAATCTTTCGTTCCCATATATATTTTCGTAATCACTAGAATCACTAGATGACCATATTATCTCTTGAGAATTTTCTTGAGAGTTTAACAATTGAAATTTATTTACAAACTGATTTTTACCTTTTTTCATTGTTAGGTACTGTTGTATAATCTTCATTAATTCGGAGTTAATTTACTAATAACTAATAAGTATAAATATGTAAATTTATTTACAAACCTAAGTTACTACATGAATTTAAAATTTATTTCATTTTGAAAAATAATCATGAACACAAAACTACAATCTAATAATTTATTGTCTAATGTCTTGTGATCACTTGTGATTGTGTCATTGACAAATTAATAATGACAGATCATAGATAAGATTGATAAGAACTAAAATTTACCCGAAGGGGGCGTTTTATTTCTGGCAAATTGGAAGTGCACATAATATCTAAAATATCATACAAAATGTAGGTATTACAATAAAAAAAACTAATACATTCTCATTTTCAATACTTCTCTGGTTCAAGAACAAAATTTATTCTGCGTAGACTACATTGTAGCCTTCTTCTATTCAGAACAATGAGAGAATGTAGTAAGTAGTTATATATATGATTTTTATCGTCACCACCTTTTCATTTCTTACCTAAAAACTGAAAATATTAGTAATACGCTGAAATATATTTTATTATGAAAATAGAGAAATTGTTTTCAAATTACATAGAATGTTTCCCGCTAAAAGGTGCTTTCGTACATTTTGGCAACACAGCATACAATAACAAAAGTTCAATTTAGCCAAACTAATAACAAAAATGCTTAAAAATCAGTTTCATACTTATTTCCTATTGCGCGTGAAATTATCAATATAGTTGAATTACTTTTTTATTGTGCACTCTACACAAAATGATATTTTTTAATCATAACTTGAATAGTTATTTCAATTTACTACTTTTACTTTTAATTTAAAAATAGTAATCATATTGAATCAAAATAAGGAAGCGTGCCTCGCGACACGTAGAATGTTTTTATTTTGTGTAGGTTGGTATTTTTGGAGTATCAAATTGTAGGATGTTATTTTGCTAACTTCATGTCAATAGTCAATGTGGTCTCAAAACAAATACGTAGTTTGCATGCCATAATCTAAAAACGTGCGCGAGACTGTCCATATTGTTTATGAATTCTGTTTGTTCATCTGAGAGTTTCTTAGTGGAATCCTATAGGATTCCTTGTATAGTGTCGGAAACTATACAAATATATTTTGTCATCAAAAGCCGGTTACCGTCGCTATGATGGAAGTGGTATCCGACACTGAAAACGTGGCGATTGATGAAAATGATAAGCCGATGGGGGCGCAAGGTGCCGGCGATTCAACAAGCTCACACACTGATAAATTGCGTCGCAAAAACAAAAAATTCTCACGTTCTAATAGCAAAGAAGGGCCCAGTCCCGTCTCTACCCCGTTACCAAAATATCGTAGCTGGAAAAACAGCCGAAGGCCACGCAATGGACACGGCAGGGGTCTCCCCAAAAAAGGTAATTATAATAAATATCATACATATTACATTCAAAGTTCTATTCATATTGGTTGCCGGTAAAGGAAAGTTCGAGAAAGCTTACAGTACGGCATGAATAGAGGTGCATATAAAAATATTTACGTAAGTTTTGTTTACTACATACCGGCATCTATATCAAATATGGGGTATTACATTTTTACGCTGCGGTATTTTTGCGTCTCCTCAAGGTCACGCAATCGCAATGGGCATTTGCGCAGTATTTTCCAAAATCCGATAGCCGATTGCTCTCGCGGCAGCTGATTGGCGTAGGTCGCTAATAAGTTGAATGACTCATTACGCAATACGTGCTTGTAAACAACTTTCCGACTCCAAGGCTATGTATATTTATTCTAAGCTGTTGTTTATTTGGGTCGAGGGACGAATGTGAATTATCTAACTCTCGACATTACTTTTATCCAGTTAGTTATATCTGAGAACCTTCCTATAATATAATTATTGTAGCTTTACAATGTTTTAATGACATCTATTTCAAAACATCAACAAACATTTCATGTTGATAGGAAGACTTTAATGTAATTTGAATAATTATTAATAGTATGAACAATTTATAAAGCTAATACATATTATTTTTGCTAAGCTAAATATTTAAATTGAGTGTAAATATTATTCAAAGTACTAGGTGGCTTCCTTGTTGATGTTATTATGCTGTTTTTGTTCTATTTTATTCTTATTAAACAAGTTTTCAGTTTTATTTATTATCTTGCTTCATTAAGGTCATTTATAGTCTGTACTGTAAAAGAGAGTAAGAGTAGAAGAGAAATAGAGACACTATTTCTCTTTATGCATAATACATTTAAGAAATTAATAAATTCATTTAATATTAGACATACTTTACTGTAAGAAATATACTATTTGTGATGAAGTGCACATTTTTTATTATTTATTATCTCTTATCTTTAACAAACATTAAGCTTTAGTTACAAAACTCACACTTTAAGTAAGAGATTTATATATGTCTATCCCCTTTATTATATTTAAATAAAAAACTAAAAAATAAAACAAAGCCATAAATTATATGTATTTGCTGATGAGCATGAAACAGGTCATATTTTATGTAATTTATATTATTAAAAAGTGGAAGTAGTATTATATTATTCAAGATATAGTATGAATATCCCTCAAGAAGATGAAAATTCATAGTGACAATCATAAACAATAGTTTATTTATAATTAAAAGTTGCCAACATAGTTTAATTTTTTATTGGAAAGATAACAAACTAGAGAGAAGCTTAATGCATTGAGTGCCAGAGTTCTTGAAGATATGAATTTGGTTGCCACCATACAGTAAATATGAATTTATATCTTAGCTGGCATGCAAACTAGAATAATATGTGATGGTAAACTACAACATATCTCATCTCTATGACAATATAAGCTTTTCTCAATATTACTATTGAGAAAAGTGATGTAGCTGCTACATTAAACAGCTGATAAAATCACTAAGAATAATCACTTTTTATTAAACAAAGTGTAATGGAAAATTCCGTGTCAGATAAACATAAATGGTCACACCTTTGGTCTCGCTTATATGCAATTAGTTATTATTAAATGCCAATGTGTATGGCAGATAAACATTGGTCCTTGGCACATTGTTTCTATTGTCAAATTTTGAGAATTAAGTGTATTTTATTTATTTTATTTTTATTATATTATATCCGACATGCTATTTAGCCAAGAGCATGTCGGACTCACACACAGGGTTCTGTATCAATGCGAACTTTTCTCAATTAATTTTAGTAACTTATGCTTGTGGCTATTATATAAAACAAACTACACATATTGTTTGTTATTTTTCAATTAAGTAATTATGATTTGTCAATGTTTAGTATTAGTTGTTATACCAGCAACATTCATAGAATTGTTATCAGTAATAGGCTCTTTTTTTACCCTATGGTTACCAAAGCCTATAAAGAGATTTTATGTCACATCTTGTTGGATATTTGTCTGAATTTTCTCTTCCACTGTGTGTGAAATGCATACATACATTTTTTTATTATGACCTCTAAAAAGTTTATTGCAAAAATTCTACTACAATTAGACAAACTTAAGTTTATTATAATTTTCATCAAAAAAAACACTTCATTTCATATCAGGGTTCAAAGGATATATGTCAATGGATATATATAATCATATATATCCGATATATATCCAATGACTTTTTGTGATATCAGTATCTAATTTTTTTTGTTGAAATTAAAATTTTATATTTTGGTTTCATTTGTCAGATTTTAATTACTTACCTATTGATATTTTCATACAAAATGGATATATATATATATCAAACTTTATATATATCAGATATACACTCCTTTGCAAAAAAAACGGGCACCTAAGCAAATAATCAATTAAGTGATTATTATTACGTTATTTGGTGATTTTAGGTAGTGATACCTTTATGGTTTCGTAAATTAATCACCAAGGAATCGTTTTGTGAAATCTAGCGTAACGTTTTGACTGGATTGGTAAGAAAAATGTAAAAAATCAAAACAGGGGTAGTTCACCTGCCCTGTAAGTAAAAAATGACAAACTAATTTTAATTGTAAAAAATAAGTTTTACTTTAAAACATTGAATAGATTAATAAGGTGTGTGACCCCCTCTTGCTGAAATCACAGCTTGCATTCGCGTGGGCATGCTGGCCA
>LUGF01000971.1:36830-53126 GCA_001625245.1 Calycopis cecrops
GCCCGTTTTTTTTGCAAAAGAGTGTATATCATAAATAGCAGATATTTATAATAAATATCGTGTATTTTCGAACCGATCATATTACGAAATGAATGATAAACAATGGAAGTAAATAAAAGCCTTAAATATGATTCGACCATGACTTATGGTGTTGCCTTCAACCTGTTTTCGAACGAAACCAAAAGGCGCCGTATTCTTGCTCAAACTCTATTAATAGACTAGTCTTGCCGCCCCGGTATTGCCTCACGACAATAAAGACATAAAATGTTAACCTATTCTTCATAGTAAAAAGTCCACTAAGTATTTTGTGACTAGTAATTAAATTTTAAAGTTAATAGTAACATTTCCGTATCCGAATTCCTATCATCCGAGGTACCACTCACTTATACATATTAGGGTGGAGTGAAATTTTTTTTTTCTTAATTTTAAGTTTCCTGTATTCTCAAACAGTGATCCATATTAATAGAAGTTCTCACGTAAAATTACAGCTTTCTAACTCAATATCTTGAGGTGGCGCATTAGGTATGAAGATAGATAAATAAGAAAAAAAAAGAGTTGCAAATAAACATTTATTTCTAACAATATAAACGTATATTTTACTTAAAACTACTAATACAATGAATCACTATATGAAATAAATATAGAAATAAAATTTTAATATTCAGTATCAGAAGTTCCAGTCTCTTCTTATTTATAAAAATACTGAGATTTAGTGTCAAAAATAGGTATTTTCACGGGTGGATTTTACTCTAGCACGAATTAATCCATCTCAATCATCGGGTCCAAAAACAAATGTCAAAGCCACAGTTACAAGTTTGACACACCTATAGACGGCGTGCTCCTTTGGGATACAGGGGCCAGAGGTCAGGATGGGAACCTGACTCCATTGCATGGGTCCACGTCGTAGTAGGGACTGTTCAGAGGCAGCCGTACAATTCCCAAGGAGGAAAATTCTGGACTCTACAACGAGGCCAGCCTGTTGCTAGCGGGATCCAGTTGTTTGCAGATCTGGAACCCTCCAATTATAGCGGACGAAGGCACCCGCAAAAGTTGAGCTGGCACACTAGTGTCGAGTCCGACATTGGTCTAGGGGGCTACCCGAGCCTTAGAAGGTATCATACGTAAATGTATTTCCCTGCGAATACAAAAATGGGAGTTTCTATTACCTTTTCTTTCGCCATTTTATCAAATCATAATAATTTGTCGCATCTATTTTTAGCTCTGGTAACTGAAATACACGAACAAACGAACTTACACGAGAGAACTTTCTTTTTTTGGGCTGTTCTTGCCTTTAAAAGTCTCCGAAGAGCCAGCTCTCGTACTTGTTAAATATCATCTTGTATCATAGCTAGCAATAGATTTCCTGGATGTATGAAGTAAGCATTTCTTTGAATAGTATTAAATACAATACGTTTTAAGTAATCTCGTAAAACCATACTTCTTTTGACCATATTAAAGATGTGAACAGGACCAAATTTACAAGAGGATTTGACATTATATCAAAACAATATATTGAAGTTTTATAAGAAAATAATATATTTAGTTACGAGATACCACTTAAGAGAAGTTAAAAATAGTAATATTTATAAGCAAAGCATGTAAGAACAATTCTTTTTCATCACATCTATTCGAAAAGAGGCAGTTTGATCCTCGTAAACAGGGAGCAAAATAGCTCTTTGATCCCTAGGGATGGAAAGTAATTTGAATTTGGAACGTGGATAAAATCGTGTGTCAAAGCCCTAATGACCAGATAAGAAATTAATTACTATCCGGCCACACGGGTGTCATGGAGTCATGACGTCAAGGTGACCTTGATGTCATGAGGTCATGACACCCGTGTAGCCACACCATTTCGAACATTGTATGAACAAATCGCTGGATTTATGGCAAAATAATATTATGTCTTCGTTGTCGAAATTAAAAAAAAAACGCGGAATATTTTTTTGGCGCTTCTTAATAAATTAATTAAACTTGTAATTTTACTTATTAATTGAAAATGAGTACATCTCAGTCAAGTAGTGAATATGAATATAAATTAACACCAGAGAGTATTGTATCGGACGCTAACAATGTTATAAAAATGATTTGTTGCAGTACTCATTTTCTCATAGAGGGCGATGAAAAGTAGAGTGTTCACCTCGGGAGCAACACTATTTTTGAAGCTCGAGTACTTTGAATCCCTCGCTGTGCTCAGGATTCTACTTTAGAATCCCTCGCTATGCTCGGGATTCTACTCTAGAATCCTTCGCTCTGCTCTGGATTCAAAAAACACTCTCGCCTGAAAAATAGTGTTTTGCTCCCTAGGTTAACAATCTACTATTTGAGGGTAGTCTTATGAGTAAAAATATTACTTTTTTAGAAACTCTTGTCTGGATGCGCCACCTGAAAATAAAGTCGTAAACCTTTGATTTTTTGTATGAATAAAGTGTTTACATATGGTCACCTATTAACAATACAGGAGATTTGAAAAGAGCAAAAAAATTTTTTTTGTTATGTTTCACTCCACCCTAATACATATGCCCACTGCCGCAATTTCTATAGTGACATTACTGGTTGTAACACGACAAATGTTTTGTATTAAAACCCGTAAAGTACAAAAATGTGTAACAAACGCGAAAGTCTCAAACGATTGCTGCCGCAGTTGCATGCTGTCACATTTGTGCAGTTCGTGAGTTTGTCCAAAGGAAGGAGGAAGAGGGAGGGAAGGGAAGAGGAGGAAGGAGGGAATATGAGAGAAGGAGGGCGACATGATTGCATGTCGACCAACAGTTATGCCAATTTTAATGCCGGTCGATTGCCATTAAAAGGCCCGACTGTTTGTAGACTAAAATAAAACACACTTGTTCTAGCACTTAGATTGAGACTGCCTGACTGGTCTAATAATAACTATTAGATACGGTAATTAAATCTTTCTGAGCGTGAAGTGATTGTTTTGGTTAGCTTGTAGTCGAGACGCCCATGTGGGCCAAAACACGAAGGGACCTAGGAATGTAATGATCACTAAATAATGTGTCGTAGCTCACTGAATATTTTAGACTTAAAGTGTTGTTGCAATATACTATCAGTTCAATAACTGATAACGATTGATAAGGCGGGGAAATAGATACTGACATGTATTCACATGGAATATTTTTATGACCTAACGGGATGTTTGGGCCAGTTGGCCCACTGGTGGTTGGGTTGAAGGCATTAGGCAACACATTTGTATTATCGTGTGTTAATGGCTGGAAAAAAAAAGACTATAACGAAGTAGACTTCGTCATTTGGACCCTTTGGATGAGAAACCCTGGAAAAATGGTTCGCGGGTCAGCTAAGAAGTTGAACGATCGAACATCGTTGCACGTTTATGGTCACCGTAGACTTATCAACTCGGAAAAGGGATCGGCACCGTATCGCCTTCGCTTTTCTAGGCGAGGCGATTACGTTACGGATCCTATTAGTGTCCGTTGCGGTATGAAGTTTCATACAAAGAATACTGAACGGCTCGACGCGATACGTTTCCGTTCCCTTTCAGATTTGACAAGTGTGCGGTGATCATTGGGAGGCGCGCCCGCTGTGACTTAACGCGTGTGTGCAGTGTGATGTAACTTGCTAATAGACACCGGGGCAGATGAGCAGTCTGTTCACTATAACGTAGTGTCTTTCGACACATAGAAAATAGGTTTTATAATTTCTATAGTGTCTTGTATGACACGAGAAATATTTTTCATTGCCTAGGGTGATCGTGACGCACGTTGTTGTTGAAACTCGCGTCGTACGAAACCCGATATTATAGCTGTATAGCGGTATCATGTAAGCGAGAGGTACCTCCCAGGTCGCACCGGCCTTACTACACTAAGGTATAAGTTTAATGTCGGTGGCAGGCGGCGCCGGCGGCAAGGGCGTGTGGGGCGCGCCAGGCTCGGAGCTGCTGGAGGAGCTGCTGGAGGACCAGAATGACCCCAACTACGACTCGGAGGCCGTCACCAACGGGGACATCGAGCTCAAGCAGGTCATCGTCGAGGCGGAGCCCGGGGAGGTCGTGGTGAGTGGACTTTTTATTATGATATGGTGCGTGTATAAGTAGCCGGTAGGGAGGGCAATGCATCTGCAGGTATGTGGATGTCTATGGGCGTCGATAGTCATGAAATTGGCTCCGACTGCTCGTTCGTCCTCTTAGGGTCAATTCACACCAAAAGCGCGGCGAAGCGCGGTTTATGTGTCATATGAATTTCAACTTTATAATAATTACATAATACTTATTATCGCATGAGAAACTCGAAAGAGTCGCGCGGATTCCCGCGACTGCGCGAGAATTCGCTGGAATCCGCGCGCAAGTCGAGAGAATTCGATAATAAGTACTACAGTAATGAAAATAAAGATTAAATTTATATGACACTGAAAATGCGCTGCGCTTCGCCGCGCTTTTGGTGTGAATTGACCCTTATACTATAAAAAAATGTCCCAATCGAAATACACTTCCACGTATTTAGGAGCAAAATGACCTCTGCGGACGAACAAATCACTTTGTTTGTTGTTGTACTCGTCTGCGCAGGCCTTAAGGGTTTATTATTACAATACGGACCCCTAAAAACTAAAAAGTCTATAAAATAACACGCGAGTTATACCGTAAACAAGTCTGTGGCTGGCACAGCTCGCCTATGTATAGACTATAGAGCTTGGCGCGTCGCCAGCCGAGTTTTTGTCTCGCGCGCGCCGCGTAAACAAACGTTACTCCATCGTCATCGTCAGCCACACGCCGGTCAGCTGGCGGTTGTGGGTAGTTAAAGCATTGCTGCCGAATCGGGCGAGCACGACGGAGCTGCCTTTTGTGCACATGATTCTGCATTTTTTTATGGTATAGGGGAGCAAACGAGCAGTCGGTACCATTTTCATTACTACCGACGCCCACAGGCAAAGAGGATATACAGATGCGCCACCCTCCTTTCTCCTTCCACCTCCATGGACCACCGGCTACTTGTACGCGAAACGCGACGGCACAGCTGTCACTTTATCTCTTCGTCGTGTAAGCGAGAGGTACCTCCCCGCTCGTGCCGGCCCATTTCGGCTGCATGCAGTGTGGCACTACCTCTTACTAAAGTGACAGTGCTGTCGTGTTTTGTTGTGATTTTCTGGTGGCCCGTTGGATTATCTCGTCGCGTCATCATAACAATTAAGAGGAAGTTTGTGGACATTAGAAGTCATTACAGGCTGCCTGTTTGCCCCCCTCATACTATCTAATATATAAAATTCTCGTGTCACAGTTTTCGTTGCCATACTCCTCCGAAACGGCTTGACCGATTCTCATGAAATTTTGTGAGCATATTGAGTAGGTCTGAGAATCGGCCAACATCTATTTTTCATCCCGATATTCCCACGGGATCGAAAGTTACGCGGGTGAAACCGCGGGGCGCAGCTAGTTTTTATATATAAAAATGAATGTTTATCTGTATGTTCTTTATTAGAATCGTAAACTATACATTTGATCATGTTCTTTAGCAAATTTGTTGTGCATGAGCCCACGAAGGTTTCTGATACAGATGAACAGATGGCGCCACGCCTAGCTACGCACGCAGGGTGCAGCTAGTAAAAAATAAGACTGTTCAAATTGGAGGGAAGTTACGGCTATACAGTCTCGTTTCGTCTAGTTGATTTCCATTGGCACGGTCGAGAAGGACGACGGCAACATATTTTTACGCTGCGGATGTTTATGGGACGGTAGCAACAAAATCTAAAGTCTCCAACTGCTCGTTTTCCCTTTGTACTATTTTAAAAAACCAATTTCCAACTCACAACTTTTTCACAGCTACCGATGCCCATAGACATCCGCATAGAGGTTATACGGGTGCGCTGCCCTCTATACTCTTTCCCCTCTCCATGGGCCACCGTCTACTTACACACCGCACGAAAGGCGACAGCGCATCTGTCACTTACGTCGCTATCGTGTAGCGAGAGATCTCCCCGGTCCGGAATTCGGCTACATGCATGCAGCGTGACACTACCTCTTACTAAATTATTAATAACTAACTGTGCCCCGCGGTTTCACCCGCGCTGAATTTCTAAAAAACCGTTATAAATTTCAACACCCTATTTCACCCCCTTAGGGGATGAATTTTAAAAAATCCTTGCCTACGTGTTTACGTCATAATATCTACCTGCATGCAAAATTTCAGCCCGATCCGTCCAGTGGTTTAGGCTGTGCGTTGATAGATGGCTATGTCCACCTTTAAGTTTTATATATATATATATAGGGAAGGGGTGGTAATTTGGAACCCTACTTTGTTTATTGAGTTTGTAAACAAAACTATTTAACTAATAATCTTGAAAAATGATTTGATATATATAAAAACTAATTTACTTTTATGTTAGAAACGGTTAAAGAAATAAAGTCAACTAAAGGATATAATCTTCTTTAATTAAAAAATAACAAAATGAAATCTGAGCTTTGGTGCTGGTATTATGGAACCCGGGTTCCAAATTAAAGATATGAAATAATTTTATTTGCAACACAAATATAATATTGTCTTTCGCACTCTGAGCATTCAATGCCCACATGCTACATGATGGGCACTGAATCCAAGTTCCACCCCGTAGGTCACTGAAATAATTCTCTGAGCAAAACTTTTGTTTAACTGATTTTTTTAAACCCATCTTCTTTTCTCTGACTGCTTTTACAGCTTCCATCATGTTGTTCTTGTTCCATGTTTTTGTTTTCGATTTAGGCTTCGGGGACAATTGAGTTCGAGGCATGCCGCATGACTGGAAGAAAAAACCAGATGATAGATATTAAATGAACTGCCTGTAATTAGGAACCCGGTTCCATATTACACGCATCTATGGGGTCCCAAATTAAAAACTTACGACATTCGCAAAGAATCAAGAAAAGCAATGTTAGTTATAATAATTTTCAAAACTTACCTGTGACAAACTAAACTTAGGTGTATAAACTTCTTTAAACACTTACTATATTAGTTTTAAGCTAAAAGAAAAGATTTTGGCAATTAAACTAAATTTAGAAGTAAAATATTGGTTGTTTATGTAAAATTTTAACGGCCTGTGACAAGTCGCAACTTATGCGAAATTGGCGCGAGTGTCAGTGGATGCATTCAATAACATCAGTATTACGTAGTTGCAAAGTTTACAACAGATCTCGCTGTCTGTTTACGAGATAAGAAGGGGTTCCAAATTAACAGCAGGTTCCATTTTACCACCCGTTCCTCATAGATTAAATTAAATAATCGGAGCGAAAACAATCACTGACATTAATTATGACAGCCCGAAGTGACGCAGCCACGACATGACCTGTGATGGGAACATGTTTGTTCGGCAAGTCGTAGTGCTATCGGCGCCCGCGGGGGACCCAACGAAAACAAGTAAATCAATCATCTTTATCGTAATCTAAAGCCAGCGGTGTGGCGGCGAGGTTACACGCTACGCATTTTTAACCGATTTTCTCGGTAGGAAGGTCGTATTTGAACACTTCGCATATTTAGGTATAATTGTACCACAGAAATAAGTTACGCAGATGTACCTGCGCAGTATACATTTTTTTGAAGGGCGCGAAAATATTTCAGCCAATCATCAGGCAATATTTTTGCACGGGAAATTCTTCATTCGCCATTGGTCAAATGAAAGCTGGCTCTATGGGGAACGTGCACAAAAAAGAGGCAGCACGCCACCCTAGTGTTCATTTTAGGAATCAAGTGCTAGCAAATCATTAAGCAAAAGTATCATACGTACAAACGAGAATTTGCTAGCATTCGGTTCACATTTCAGCCACTAATTAGCGTGGTTATCTAGAAGCTTATTCCCTGTTGGCATTCGTCAGTCATAGGCTGTCATTCAAACAAACATGTAGAATAAGGTTTTTATTGGTGTTATAGATCGGATTAGATCGGCCTATGTTGCACTCTTCTGCGTCAACGACGAAAGTAAATGTAACTTATTTTCGTGGTACAACTAAACATGAGTTTACAACGGTTTTTATTTACCCTTAAAACCCCCGAGCCAACGACGCAGGACGTATACTACGGAACTGGGACATTCTCTCTTGATGGAACGAAAAATTCAGACAAACATATAAAAAAAGAATAAACAATATTGACCAAGCCATTCTAAATCAACCACCACAGAGTATTTAAGTTTATCTCTTTAACAAACAATGCAATATCCGCGGACATGTTTTTGTTGGTTACTTGTATGATCAGCTTGTTTAAATAAACATTGTGATTGATTTTATTACATTTTTTTCGGATGTACATACTACTAATAAGAATAAGAATAAGAATAATTTATTTGGGATACACACAATCATCCATTTGAATTAAATGGATAAAGAATGAAAAACAAGACAAGAAATACTAGTACATAATGTTATGTGTGTCACAAATTGGTTCCAACTCAGCATGTTGCTGCCGTGAAACAGCACTGGTCTTCCGTTGGAGCCACTTAGTAATTAACTAATGGCAATATTATTGCAATTAATTGTCGAACAAAGCCTCTTTTGTCTTTTTGGTATAGGAAGACGACAGGTGGGCAGAACCCCCCTCTTTCCCCACAGATGGGAATTAGTAAGAGATGTATCTTATATTTACTTACTAGCTGCTGCCTGCGACTTCGTTGGCGTAGCGTAGTAATATTATAAACAAAATTATTTGTTAATGTTTGTCTGCAGTGTGCCGAAATTTCGATTTTCCGTAGGAATGAGCGATTTTGCCGCAGTAAAAAGTGGTTTTGATGTTGACAAGGCTTGGTTATACACCACAAAAAGTTTCATTCGAATCCGTCCAGTAGTTTTGAAGATTAGCCTGGACAAATAGACAGACAAAAATTTAAAAACATTGAAAAGTGTTTTAATACTATTTCAACATGGCCCCCAATTAGTTTTAGTAAATATATTCAATGTGCATACACACACGGATTTTACTGTTTTATTATAATATACAGGGTTACTTTTTGGTCAACGGCCAAATTTTCAGGTTTGGTTCAGAATCAATAATATAATCGTTCGATGTATGAAATAAAAAAGTATAAAAATTAATTAGATAAAATTACTGTCCCATGTTTATAAACTTTTTTTTTGGCTACCACATGGTATCTGACTCGCCAGTGTCGCTCGGCCGGCTATAATGACCTTGAAGTCGATACGTTTCGCGTATGAACAACGATTGATTTATTTTAAAGGGCCATTTCAAATCGATTTTTATTTAAAACACACCATTGGAATGATATTTACATTCTTATTTTAAAATTTGGCCGGTGACCAAAAGTAACCCTGTATAATATGTATAGAATATTAGGACCAAGGGAGAGACGGGACGCCTCCCCTTTTTGCCGAATAGGATGGCGGACGCACGAGGCTTATTATGATCATTGGTCATCAACTTTTATCTGTCCACTTGACAGGAGGCCTACTCTTCAATGAACGCCAAGATGACCAACCGTGTATACGGAACCCACTGGACGATTGCGGTCGCCTTCACTCGGGTGGGACGGGTGGACATAAAATATTTACAAACACTTGCAATAGCGCATCATTAAAATGTACTTATCATTAATGTGTATGTAATCTTTTTACTGTAATATCTGTTGAACATTTATCAAAACAATGTGGTATAAATAAAATACCCACTACATACTGATAATAAAAATAAACAACAATTACTGATTAGTATTACCAAAGCATCTGCTAGTATCTTATTTCCAATATAAAAATTGCTATCTGTTATATTTTTTTGTATGGTTTTCCTTTATCAGGTAAATAGAAAAAACGGAACCCTTATCAATAAGATCAATTTGTGTTCCGTATCATATGTGTGACAATATTTTTACCTTGAACGTGTAGTAAGGGTAAGCTGAAAATCATATCTATTTGATATGATTTGCAGCTTGTATTGCAACTCTTGAAGCGCAAAAAAACACATTTCTAAGTCAATAGCATCAATTAATGATACAGACGATTATTAATCGTCAAAGGGGCATAAAATTTGATCTAGTATCATGAAATTTAACGAAAAATAAGGAATGTACACGTTAAAGAAAATATCCGTCAATTGGTAATCTACAGGTAGCACTGAAAGCAAACCAATACATTATCATTTTTGATCAAGTAGATCAAATATAAGCAGAGTATGAAAATATCCGATATTTATTTTAAATATCATAATATCGGATATTTATGATATATGTATATCCGATATAATATATCAAGTTTGATAAATATCAATTTTGTATGAATCATGTTGTTATCTTATGGTTAAAAAAATGAAATGATTTAAAAAAAACTTAATATTTTAATGGTTTATTTATATAGGTATGTACTTAAAATCAGACAAATGAAACACTTAAATAAAATTATTGAGAATCATTGTCAACAGAATGGGCTATTTTCCTGTATTAAAAATATAAGCTTATTGAATGTAATCTTTAATTAATATGATTTCTAAAGTCATTATGTAGTGAAATAATTAGTAAATAATCAATATTTTATTTTAAAATCAATTTTAAAAAATACGTATTTTTATTCATGAGTCACGTGATACGAAACGACTTGAAATTGATTATGACGTCAGTATTGCGTGAGCTCTATGGTATTTTATATAATATGCGTAGTAACTCAGTTGTCAATTGTCATTTGTCAAAGAGTTGTAGGTCATAATTTTAATATTATGGTCTCTGTTAAATGTTGATACTTAGTACAAATGTTTGTTATTACAAAGAGAATACAAAATAAACAAATGCTACATAATAAATAAGTCACATACATAAGTCATTCACTACTTGACATTTAGAATACAGAATATCTACGTCACAGGACGCCATTTTGCTTAAAGAAGTGTTTTCGCGGGTCCTTAAAATTTTGAATTTTGAATTTAAAATTTGAAAGTAAATACTTGTCAGAATAAAAAATAAAAAAATGTATAAGTTCATTGATCACTGATAAACATTCTGGAGTGGTTTTTGAAAACTTGGAAAATAGCCCATTGGTCCGACGCGGGGTTGGCAGACTCCATTACCCTGTTGCAAAGCTTTAAATAAATACATATTGTTGCAGCGTAAGTCTGAGCCCGTGATCCTGGAGTACTTCGAGCATGGAGACACCAACGCGGCCGCAGAGGACTTCCTGGAGTTCGTCACCGCCGCCAGGAGTCACTTGGTGAGTCCTCTTTATCACATCTCTAGTTCTGCAGATGTTTATGGTGGTTCATAAACCCTGCTTCTCATTTGCTCTATGTGCTTTTTATCTGTTACAAGCTGCGTCCCGCAGTTTTACCCGCGTAGTATCTATTACCAAGTACAACCAAACAAACCATTTGCAGATCAGTAAAATGA
The DNA here is from genome assembly GCA_001625245.1 of Calycopis cecrops. Classification (NCBI taxonomy): domain Eukaryota; kingdom Metazoa; phylum Arthropoda; class Insecta; order Lepidoptera; family Lycaenidae; genus Calycopis; species Calycopis cecrops. The sequence continues at coordinate 48,141 of LUGF01000971.1, forward strand.
ACATGATAATCCATTCCACCATTTATTATGAAACTGATATTAAACACAAAATTCTAGAATCTGTTGGAACATGTTCTGTCATCGGTTCTTTGACTACCTCGTTCTTTAGTGATAAGCGTGTTCCACCACATACGTGAGGTCCCCGGTTCGCATATCGGGACGGACCTAATATTGTTATTGGTATTTATCAATTTCTAATAACAGTCCGGCGTCGGGAAGTTGGCGGTGTAACACCCCCGTGCCTCGGAGAGCATGTTAAGCCGTCGCGTCGGTTCTGCGCCTGATTTCTATCCGGTCGTGTCGGACCGCCGTCTCATCGGAATATGAGTATGAGGGAAAAGAGAGTGCACTTGTGATTGCGCGCACTCTTGTGCACTATTAGCCCAGTCATATTAGGGAATGAAAGATAATAAGCTGGAAATTAAAAACCTTTAAAACAATTCCAGCTTATTACCGTACATTCCGAGGTTTTGACCCCTTTTTTATCTAATTTGACTGGGTATGTCCTGCGCAGACGGCACGTCTATATAGACGGCCGCCGTAGCCGCAATCGGCTTGGACGACATTTTTATTATTTTGTTATCAGTTCGAAATATCCCCAGCCAACTTTGTTTCGATTACCTTTCATGTACAAATTTTCGATCCTCTTTGACCTTGGCTCCTTTTAGTTGTATTATGTGTATAGATTTTTATAGCTTAATAAGTAACTGATGGTTTATTATGTTGTAGGTCGTCGAGACAATAATAGAGATAGCGCTGGACCACAAGCCATCCCACTGCGAGATGGCATCCGTGCTCATCTCAGATCTGTACGGGAGAGTGTTCTCCGCTAAGGATATCGCCTATGGTAAGATGTTTACAATCAAGTCAAATCTTCATACGGTGCTTAGCACAGGGCTAAGGAGCTGATAATCCATATATTATTTTCAACCATAATATGTTGTGACAATATACATGTAACTACTAGAACAGACTATGTAATGGTTCCTAAAATAGTATCTTGCAGTTAAAAGTTTGCTAGTGAAGGACTTAAAATATTTTTTACTAATGTTATTATGTATGTATAATTCGACCACGAAAATAAGTTACATCGGCTTTCGTCGTTGACGCAGAAGAGCTTGCGCTAGGCCGATCTAATGCGATTTATAACATCAATTCAATAAAAGCCTTATTCTACAACTTAAAATATAATAAGACGTGAGCTTATGCTATCTCGCTCGCGATATCTGTGCTGTATGACTTTTTAAGGTACCTATGTATGAATGAAAGCCTATGAGAGCTGACGTTCGCCTAAGCAACTGACGAATGCCAATGCAGCCAATTCTCGTTTGACCAATAGCGAATGAAGAAGTTCCGGTGCAAAAATATTGCCTGGTGATTGGCTAAATTATGTCGCGCCTTTCAAAAAAATGTATTCTGCGCAGGTACATCGGTGTAACTTATTTCTATGGTACTATTATACTATGCTAGTGACTGATCTACAAAGTTTTAATGGCCTGAACTTGACAAATCTTTATTTGTTACAAGTTAACGACTGAAAGAACTTTATAGCAAATGTTCTGACATACTGCAGCTGGCCACTGAGACTTGAATAGATTTCTTACGGTGCCTACATAAAACCTTTTAAATAATGGTACATTCCTACCGACTCTAGTTCAGAAAGTTTAATTGGTGTAAAGTTGGCAAAGAAAATCTTTTGCTTTTCTCTGCAAATGTCCAACGGTGTAAAGTTAATACTACTTAGAAGTATGTCACTGAAATTTGACTAACTTCACACTGTCACAGAAGCTAGTCACTGAGATGTGCCTAACTTCACATTGTTACAGAAGTTAGTTACCTACTGAGATGTGACTAACTGAACACCGTCATAGAAGTTACTCAGTGATATGTGACTAACTTACCACTGTCACAGAAGTTAGTTACTGAGATGTGACTAACTTCACACTGTCACAGAAGTTAGTTACTGAGATGTGACTAACTTCACACAGTCACAGAAGTTAGTAACTGAGATGTAACTAACTTCACAGCGTTATAAATGTTAGTCATTGAGATGTAAATGCGCCTAATAGCATATACGTGACATTCCCAGCGTTCGAGTGTCTACTGGAGAAGCTGCCGGACCGCATGCTGGACACTCCGGAGGCGCCGACGCTGCTCTCCAACTTCATCGCCCGTTGCGTGGCCGACGACTGCCTGCCGCCGCGCTTCGTGCAGCAGCGGGTCAGCTCAGACCACAACGCACCCGCCAGGTACGCGCGAGTCTATATGTTACTGAAAGGAAGAGGTAGTGCCAAGCTACAAGCATGCATGTAACCGCATTGGGCTGGAACGACCGGGAAGGTGAGGGGTATCTTCCCGGTGGAAATTGGATAGGAATCGAATCCTGACCATTGGCGCGCTCAACGAACAGCTAAGTCTGGTCATAAATTTTGTAAGAGGTAGTGCGCTGCATGCATGCATATAGCTGAATCGGGCTATCACGACCGCGGAAATACCTCTCGCTTACACGAAACCTACGTAAAGTGACAGTTGTGGTGCGTTTCGTGCGGTGTGTAAGTAGCTGATGACCTATGGAGGGAGAAGGAGGAAGTGTGGGCAATCTGTATAGCCTCTACGATGTCTATGGGCATCAGTAGTCTGAAAATGGCTCCGATTGCTCGACTCTCTTATGCTTTTGTTAGTATTCTGAGGCACTGTCTACATCTGTTCTGACCCCGTAACGAAATATTTACATATACAACAGCTAGCTTTGCGACTGTCACAAAGCTACGTCAACAGTCTTATGTTTGAATGTGAAAAAGGCGGTCACTGGGTTATTCAGATATTGTTTTTTCTCACTGCTGCTAATCCTGTCTTCAAGATTAACAGTGGCGATTATAAAACTCTTTGGGAAATACTAAAATGTCATGATGTTGTGTTGCATAATTAAACGGTGTGCACCATTTTTTCCCATGATGAAATATGTTTGGGAAACTTTGGTCTACACCCATTCTTTATGACAGCACAGGTTTGGCTATTACTATGTATGTTACAGTACATATTTTGTTTGCAGACAAGCTCTGCACAGGGCGGAGACGTTACTCTCGCTGAAGCAGGGACTCGTGCGGCTGGACAACATTTGGGGAGTGGGCGGTGGCATCAGGTACGTACAACTGCTTTTTCCACATCTAAAGGGTCTTGTAGTGGAACTACGTCATATAATGTGGCAGGTGACAAATATAATACTTACGTACACACGTGAACACGTGCACGCACGCACACAAACACGCACGCACACACACGCACTCACGCTCACACGCACACACGTTCACACGCACGCATGTTCACACGCACGCACGTACACACGCTCACACGTACACACACGCACGCACACAGACACACACGCACGCACACAGACACACACGCACACACACACAAGTAGTCTCATATGGAGCTTCTGATTCAACACTACTGAAGGAGGCAACGGACCTGCTTAACTTGATTGTTATGCTAATGCTATTAACATGTGTAGATCTATCGACCTTGTACTAACCCTTGCCCCGCCCGCAGGCCGGTCAAGTCGCTAATCCACCAGATCCAGCTGCTGCTGAAGGAGTACCTCACCTCCAGCGACCTCGGGGAGGCCATGCGCTGCGTGCGCGACCTAGAGGTGCCACACTTCCACCACGAGCTGGTGTATGAGGTGAGCTGACCCCTCTACTTGATCACACGAGACGTGGTCTGCAAGTCCTGGTTACCATTGATCTTCCAGTCTACAAAATAAGTCCCGTGTGATCATGTACAGAGCTGCGGATATCAAATATATATGTCATCATTTTAGGCATCATCTGTCACACTTGTCCTACGTCCATTTGACATATGTAAATTTTACCACCCAGATACGGGGACTTAATATTAATAATATGAATACCAAGACCAACTCGATATTCGAGGAACATCACGATAGCCGGCACATCCCTATGGTAAAGACACCATGGACAGTAAACAACCCGCTGTCTAAGAACCCATAAAATGTCACACAATGAAGACAATGAAGTTACAAGATATTAATGAATGAAAAAGAACAATGAAAGTGAATATCAAACGTTCCACGAGCCAAGCCACTATATAAGGTCCCAGCACACCACACACAGTGAACTTAGATTTGTAACCCAGTATGAACTCCAAAATGAGTAATAAAATTATTAAGATGGATCCAAAAATCTTGATGGGTTCGTCCCGGCATAAAGCGGTAACGCAGTTTCGCTTTACCATTTTTTGAATACCGCGACACAATGGCTAAAAGTTACGAATGATACGCCGGAGACAGTTATGTTCCTCCTTGGCAAATTGAGAGGCATAACTGCCAATATTGGTAGAATATAATTTTGAATGGATTAACGTTGAAAAGACGTTAAAACACGAGTGTGAAGACAATCGTGAGCTTAATACTTTATTGTTAGAGCTTATGAATGCTAAGAGAAAGTTAGTTGTAAGTAGTGATTTTACATACGCAATAAAACAAAATTATTTATGATTAAAAGTAAGTACACTGATGTATATAGCAATATTAATAATTTAGATATTCTAATGAAACTATATGTAGTCGTAGCTACTTATGTAATTAGAAAAGAGAATAGAAACTTTAACAAGATCCAATTCTTAATCTACAGGTTCAAATTGAATGAAATTTACCTGTACCCTGCCCTGTATATGCAATGTCTGCTTAGATACTGAAATTTTAGGTTTCCTCTTTTATAGACAACGAAATTATAGGGGATCGAAATTGTCCGGAATTGTTTCGAGAAAAGGATGGTACAGCCGTGCCGCTTTTTTGCTCGACGATTTTCAGTTTTTTTTTAAACAAATCACGCATATCTTATACTATATATTAAAAGGCCCAGGGCCGGGACCCTACGACTAGGGCTTGGAACGAGGGGATAAAGGGTGCAGGGATGATGATAGTGTTAATTTTGGTCACCGGCCAAATTTTAAAATAAAGTAGTA
>LUGF01000971.1:55735-71763 GCA_001625245.1 Calycopis cecrops
ATTACATTATATACAAAACATTATTATTATTGTGGTTCTACATACGTACAAATATAGTATACTAGTGTGCGTCTTAAAGAGTCAGCAACGCTGCTGCCCCATCCGGTGATGATGCGCGATTATGTTCAAGCGTGAACATTTGTGTTAAATTTGGAGAACGCACTGTCTCTAATAACAAATTTATGTAGGTAGCTGTTACAAAATAAAACGTCCAAACCTAACTGTTAAAACAAAAATTAAAACTACTAAAAACTAAAAAAAAACAAAAACAAATATTTTTTTTTAAGTAACAAGAAATTCAAAAAAACTGTGATGCTAACGCTACTTCTCTTTTACATCAAAAGCCAGGTGCCATGTTAACGCGGCCGAGTAGTAACTACTTGATTAGCCCACCTTTCCTTGTCCAACCTGGCTATGTGACCTGCCCATTTCCATTTGAGTTTCATAGAGTGATGTAAAAAGTCGATTAATTTAGTTTTATCTCTTATTATGCTGTTTCTTATTTTATTTATTTTCCTAATTTTTAATATCGACCTTTCCATAGCAGATTGGGTGGTCCTTATTTTTTCTCTGGCTCTTTCTGTATAAGTCCATGTTTGTGAACCATAGGTGAGACAAGGAAGGATAGCACTGTCCATCACTTTCTTTTTTAGGTTTAGCGGCAGATCTTCCTTTTAAGATTTAGGAGCTGATAATCCATGTATATTTTCAACCATAATATGTTGTGACAATATACATGTAACTACTAGAACGGACTATGTAATGGTTCCTAAAATCTTAGAGTTAAAAATTTGCTAGTGATGGATTTAAATTTTTTTTACTAATTTTATCATGTATGTACTATGCTAGTGACTGGTCTAAAAAGTTTTAATGACCTTAACTTGACAAATGTTTATTTGTTACAAGTTAACGACTGAAAGAACTTTATAGCAAAAGTTTCTGACATACTGCAGCTAGCTACTGACACTTAAATAGATTTCTTACGGTGCCTACATAAAACCTTGAAAAGTCTAAGGGTACATTCCTACCGACTGTAGTTTAGAAAGTTCCGTTAGTAGGAAGTTGGCAAAAAAATCTTTTGCTTTTCTCTGCAAATGTCCGATGGTGTAAAGTTAGTACTACTTAGATGTAGTTACTGAAATGTGACTAACTTCACACTGTCACAGAAGTTAGTTACTGAGATGTGCCTAACTTCACACTGTTACAGAAGTTAGTTACTGAGATGTGACTAACTTCACACTGTCACAGAAGTTAGTTACTGAGATGTGCCTAACTTCACACTGTTACAGAAGTTAGTTACTGAGATGTGACTAACTTCACACTGTTACAGAAGTTAGTTACTGAGATGTGACTAACTTCACACTGTCACAGAAGTTAGTTACTGAGATGTGCCTAACTTCACACTGTTACAGAAGTTAGTTACCGAGATGTGACTAACTTCACACTGTCACAGAAGTTAGTTACTGAGATGTGACTAACTTCACACTGTCACAGAAGTTAGTCACTGAGATGTGACTAACTTCACACCGTTATAGTAGTTAGTCACTGAGATGTGAATGCGCCTAATATCATGTACTTGACATTCTCAGCATTCGAGTGTCTACTGGAGAAGCTGCCGGACCGCATGCTGGACACTCCGGAGGCGCCGACGCTGCTGTCCAACTTCATCGCCCGTTGCGTGGCCGACGACTGCCTGCCGCCGCGCTTCGTGCAGCAGCGGGTCAGCTCGGACCACAACGCGCCCGCCAGGTAGACGCGAGTCTATACGTTACTGAAAGAAAGAAGTAGTGCCACGCTACAAGCAGGCATGTAACCGCATTGGGCCGGCAGGACCGGGGAGGTGAGAGGTACTACCCCGGTGGAAATAGGATGGGAATCGAATCCTGACCATTGGCGCGCTCTTATTAGTATTTGTTAGTATTCTGAGGCACTGTCTACATCTGTTCTGACCCCGTAACGAAATATTTACATATACAACAGCTAGCTTTGCGACTGTCACAAAGCTACGTCAACAGTCTTATGTTTGAATGTGAAAAAGGCGGTCATTGGGTTATTCAGATATTGCTTTTTCTCACTGCTGCTAATCCTGTCTTCAAGATTAACAGTGGCGATCATAAAACTCTTTGGGAAATACTAAAATGTCATCATGTTGTTTTGCATAATTAAACGGTGTGCACCATTTTTTCCCATGATGAAATATGTTTGGGAAACTTTGGTCTACACCCATTCTTTATGACAGCACAGGTTTGGCTATTACTATATATGTTACAGTACATATTTTGTTTGCAGACAAGCGCTGCACAGGGCGGAGACGTTACTCTCGCTGAAGCAGGGACTCGTGCGGCTGGACAACATTTGGGGGGTGGGCGGTGGCATCAGGTACGTACAACTGCTTTTTCCACATCTAAAGGGTCTTGTAGTGGAACTACGTCATATAATGTGGCAGGTGACAAATATAATACTTACGTAAACACGTGCACGCACGCACACAAACACGCACGCACACACACGCACTCACGCTCACACGCACGCACGTTCACACGCACGCATGTTCACACGCACGCACGTACACACGCTCACACGTACACACACGCACGCACACAGACACACACGCACACACACACACACAAGTAGTCTCATATGGATCTTCTGATTCAACACTACTGAATGAGGCAATGGACCTGCTTAACTTGATTGTTATGCTAATGCTATTGACGTGTGTAGATCTATCGACCTTGTACTAACCCTTGCCCCGCCCGCAGGCCGGTCAAGTCGCTAATCCACCAGATCCAGCTGCTGCTGAAGGAGTACCTCACCTCCAGCGACCTCGGGGAGGCCATGCGCTGCGTGCGTGATCTCGAGGTGCCACACTTCCACCATGAGCTGGTGTACGAGGTGAGCTGACCCCTCTACTTGATCACACGAGACGTGGTCTGCAAGGCCTGGTTACCATTGATCCTCCAGTCTACAAAATAAGTCCCGTGTGATCAAGTACAGAGCTGCGGATATCAAATATATATGTCATCATTTTAGGCATCATCTGTCACACGTCTTGTCCTACGTCCATTTGACATATTATGTAAATTTCACCACCCAGATACGGGGATTTAATAATAAAAATATGAATACCAAGACCAACTCGATATTCGAGGAACATCACGATAGCCGGCACATCCCTATGGTAACGACACCATGGACAGTAAACAACCCGCTGTCTAAGAACCCATAAAATGTCACACAATGAAGACAATGAAGTTACAAGATATTAATGAATGAAAAAGAACAATGAAAGTGAATATCAAATGTTCCACGAGCCAAGCCACTATATAAGGTCCCAGCTAGGGAATGCAATCCCGCAGGAAATTCTCAATCCCGGTATTTGCGGGACTGGACATTTTCGATCCCGGTATTTGCGGGATCCCGCATGAACAAAACTTCATGCATAATTTATAACTTCTGACGGTACGTAATGAAATAAATCTAATTATGGGCGTTTTTCAAATAAAATGGGCCGTTACTTAGGTGGAAACCTAATTTTGGTAAGATTCTCTCTACTCAAAATTAGGTTTCCACCTAAGTAACGGCCCATTTTATTATAAATTAACTTACTTATTTAAAATTGAGAAAGTTAGAAAACTAAAAATTTTTAAATTAAAATTGACAAAAGTAGAAAACTAAACATTATTTTGAAAATAACTTCTTAAAAACGTTAAGGTGTTGATTGCTTCCTCTGCTAAACGGCTCCTGACCTTACAAACTATATGACCAGCAGCAGAAGATGATCGTTCTGCTAATCGTCGTTCGTAATACATGATTTTCGCTTCTCTGCCATCCCGCAAATCCCGCGCGGGATCCCGCTCATTTTACGAACTGGATTAATCCCGCATATGGCATGCGGGATCCCGGTATCCCGGTGTTGCATTCCCGATCCCAGCACACCACACACAGTGAACTTAGATCTGTAACCTAGTATGAACTCAAAAATGAGTAATAAAATTATTAAGATGGATCCAAAAACCTTGATAGGGTTCGTCCCGGCATAAAGCGGTGACGCAGTTTCGCTTTACCATTTTTTGAATACCGCGACACAATGGCTAAAAGTTACGATTGATAGGCCGGAGACAGTTATGTTCCTCCTTGGCAAATCGAGAGGCATAACTGCCAATATCGGTAGAACATCATTTTAAATGGATTAACGTTGAAAATACGTTAAAACACGAGTGTGAAGACAATCGTGAGCTTAATACTTTATTGTTAGAGCTTATGAATGCTAAGAGAAAGTTAGTTGTAAGTAGTGATTTTACATACGCAATAAAACAAAATTATTTATGATTAAAAGTAAATACACTGATGTATAATGTCCTCATAGCCGATTTCGGCTACGGCGGCTGTCTCTATAGAGATGAGCCAGATGCGCAGGAAATATTATAGTGCACAAGTGTGCGCGCAGACACAAGTGCACTCTCTATTCCCTCATTGTCATATTCCGATGGGACGGCAATCCGACACGACTCGACCGGTGAGAAATCAGGCGCAGGACCGTCGGCTTAACGTGCTCTCCGAGGCACGGGGGTGTACCACCGCCAACTTCCTGACTCCGGACTGTTATGAGAAATTGAAAAATCCCAATAACAATTTCTGGTCCGACCCGGGATTCGAACCCAGAACCTCACGTCTGTGGTTGAACATGCTTACCACTAGACCACGAGGCAGTCACACTGATGTATATAGCAATATTAATAATTTAGATATTCTAATGAAACCATATGTAGTCGTAGCTACTTATGTAATAATAGTAAGAGAGAATAAAAACTTTAACAAGATCCAATTCTTAATCTACAGGTTCAAATTGAATGAAATTTGGAATATACCCTGTATATGCAATGTCTGCTTAGATACTGAAATTTTAGGTTTCCTCTTTTATAGACAACGAAATTATAGGGGATCGAAATTGGCCGGAATTGTTTCGAGAAAAGGATGGTACAGCCGTGCCGCTTTTTTGCTCGACGATTTTCAGTTTTTTTTTAAACAAATCACGCATATCTTATACTATACATTAACTCATTAAAAGGCCCAGGGCCGGGACCCTACGACTAGGGCTTGGAACGAGGGGATAAAGGGTGCAGGGATGATGATAGTGTTAATTTTGGTCACCGGCCAAATTTTAAAATAAAGTAGTAACATCAATCTAATGGTGTGTTTTAAATTTTATCGCTTAGTTGTAATATTTTGTTAAATAAAAATCTGAAATGGTCCTTAAAAATACATCGATCAATGTTCGTATCGACCTCAAGGCTCAAAACAGCTGACAGACGCTAGGCACGTACTGCAACGCGTCAAGGACATATTATACAGAGTTCATTGTTACTGGCGCCGAATGGTTGAAGAGTGCGCGCCGAGTTAATTCTCTACACGATAATATTTTTAGTGTAGGACAAAAAATAATTTTACTAAACTTTTCATTCTTTTTTTATTTCATAAATCGAATGAATTATCGATTCTGAACCAAATCTGAAAATTTGGCCGGTGACCAAAATTTAACCCTGTATAGTATAAGGGGGCAAAAGATTTCATGACACGTGGCCCTCCCTCCTCGCATGTTCATGGGCCACCGGCTACTTACGCGCCGCATGATCGCGACAACAACTGTCACTACGCCGATAAAGGAGAAGTACCGCCCTAGTGCTTGGCAAGCAGCGTGTTACTACCACCTACGAACAGTTGGGTATCATGTTATCCATTATTTCTATAAGTAACGTTATAGGAAGTCGTTATTTGCTAGTAAATTTCTCCACCATATCAAATTGACGAAAAAAATTAATAATAATTGTGCATTCGCTTTCCAGACGGTGCTGCTAGCAGTGGAGTCCGTGAACACGAGTGTTGAGGAGCAGCTGTGTACATTCCTGGCAGAGCTGAGGCGCTGTGTCATAGTCACCCCCGACCAGATGGACCGGGTAAATAACACCCCTACTATACATCTACAAACAGACACATAAAATGAAATGAAACGAAGGAATATTTATGCACCCATGGAGCTGTCGCATGGAACTTCAATGGGGTTGTCTAATTTTAGATGTCTTGTGACACAAGATCATCTAGATAGTTAATTAAAGTCAAACCCTAAGTTATCACTGAATTTGGAAAAAAAATACTATATCTACATGAGTCTCTGTGCAACAAAGTTTTATATTATTTAGTTTCATAATATAATTAGTAACGTCTACCTACAATTAAGAAATATCGACATGTCAGTGACAGTGATTAGTAAGCCAGAGAATTGCCTCCAGGGTTTCCTCCGCGTGGTGGAAGATCTCAACGACATAGTGTTGGACGTGCCGCTGGCTTACATCCTGCTCGACCGCTTCGTGGAACGCTGCCAGCAGAAGTTCCGTCTGGGAGACGTGGTGCTCAAGAGGATGCCTACCAGGTAATACCAATACCCCCACCCCCACACACACCACACATTTATCCGCATCGGACCTCCTAGTCGTCCCAATCCTCGCAGCCGTCTGTCGATCCATAGGCTAGGGTAGAGGACACCCCATCTGAACTGCTCTTGGTCTTCTGGCTTCTTCCTCGAAGGCCCTTCCTCGCCTTTATTCAGTGCAAGTTACATTATACACACAATACATAATACATAATCCATACTACAAAAAGAAAACATGCTACAATACACAATAACTAGTTAAAATATATATAATAGTTTTAAAGTTGGCAACAAACTCCAACTGATGACTAAAACAGTAATGCAACTTTACACTGAATTGGATTGTCACTCGGCTTAGATGTTGGAAATGTCACGTAAATATTGCCAACGCCGATATTCTGTGAGATCCAGGTAGTACAGAAAAGGAAGGGAAACAGTGACGACTTAGTCTTATTTAGACTTTATTTTTATCTTATCTTTATTAAACTTTATATTAAATTATGAGCTAAAATACCACATATGTTTCTGCTGGCAACCAGTGCACTATTTAGTGAGTCCTAATAAATGAGGTAATAAATAATAATTTCCAAAGTAATAATATTTTAGCCACTACAACTAAACACACTGCCAAAAGTATTGCAAAAGCTTTTACTTTATTCCAGGGGCCGCAAGCGGTACGTGTCGGAGGGCGACGGCGGCATCATCAAGGATCACGCGCTGAAGCTGCGGGAGTAACTGGAGACGGAGCGGCGCCGCGCGCACACAGACAGATACACTCACAGAAACATATACGGCTGTGTGAATTTTATTTTCAAGGAGAAGAAACATATACAGAGATAAAATAGGGTGTGGTTCTCACCTTTATAGTAGAGAGTTGAGGCAGCAGTAGACGCTGATGATGATAAATATTTTTTTATTTGATCTGTATATAATATGTCAAAATCTATCTGTCTGAACAGAACTGATTGGGATCAGTTTTCTAAGGCCTACCTTAATACTGAGAATTTACCCACCAGAGTCGGTCTGTGGTGTAACGGCGCCGAGTGAGGTTACGATATCAAATCACGCAATGTTCCCGTCTCTCTCTAACAGAGCTGTATTGATAACTCGATATTCCTCTCTCGCTCCAACATGGTAGGATCTAAACGGTTGTATCGTTCTTTAAGATGCGCTTACATGGGAAATAAAAATTGTTGATTTCTATGTGATAAAATGTCTCTTTAACTTATGGCAACAAGCAAAAACATTAATTGGACAAAATATAATATGGAGTAATAGGGGTGAAACACTAATTAATGCTAGTTATTATTTTTTTTAATTCGATTATTGTAGTCGATAGTTCAGAAAATCATAATTATAAAAATCAAAAATTATCAGATTATAAATAATTTGCTTACAGGTATATTGAAAAGGCATATTGCTTTTATTGTTGTCAAGTGTTCAGCTGACATCATACTTTACAAACAAGTAATCAATACACAGTACTAGCACAGAATAATAAGGGTACACAGGACAATATACTTAGAAAGCAACGCACACAGACACCGCTTACACCGACACGGTACACTCACGACGAAAGCGTACCGCCATTGCGTACGCTAGTTACGCGCGTCTGGTGAGCGGTATGAAAAGTAAAGTACTTGAGATTGCCTTCTGTACCTTGTTATTATGTGATATGCGATGTGCTTCAGTAAAGCATGATGATGTCATCTGCACAATATGGCATATTAATGCTTTTTAAAATTAAAATATCGTATATTTTTTATCTGTCAACGAGTAAAATAATCTAATTAATCGGTTTTTTATAATTGCCTACAACCCTATTAGAACTAATATGTTATTCCATTGATTTCTCCAGATTCATCAAATCATGTTGCACACCAATTTTTAATGACGTATAAAGTCACCTTTGGGAAGGCTAAGGAGTACGCGAGGGGGGTAGACAAAGACAGCCTGCACTGCTATCCTGGTCACTCAAAGACTTGGTATAGCGGCTTGAAACACTTAATTAATTACTTGTTATTTGATATCGAAACTCATGCAGTAGAAGTGGCATAGATTTAGTTGTTTAAAATCTATATTTAGCATGTAAGCAGATACAATAAATATAATACTTGTTGGATTTTGTTTGAAAAAAATTCTTAAAGTATTTTATATATTGTACATTTATTTTAAAAGGAATGAAAGTGTTGTTTTTTTTTCATGCGGTTTTATCTAGATTTACTTTTACATACTCTTCCTATGGGCTAGCGCTCATTTTATTATTGCTTATATTTTGCGTGTAAGTGCGTTATGAAAGTGTTTGTAAAGCATTACTGTCCATGTGAAAGCATTTACGCCTTTTCTGTTGAACTTAATTTTCAAGACTTATTTTAATTCGTCTCGCGACAGGACAAACTTGATTGCAAGAGTTAAAATTTTGTATAAATTGCTTCACATTTTTAATATCAGGAAGTAGCAGCAGAATGAATAGCTTCCATTTTGTGACGTTCGCCATATTGAATATAAAATGACGTGACTTCAATAAAGGTGATCTGATGAGTTAATTTTCGGTAATTTTTTATTTTCATTCGAAATAAAATTTCTACATACAAAGTAAAATAAAAAGAAGGTTGTCTGTACTGTCGATTCACAGACGATCATTATTTTATCCGCGCTCGCGCTTGTACGCGAAACTTAACAAATTTGTGCGTGCAACCGGCTTTCGTCAATTTCTAACACGTTATCACGTCAAAAAGCGAGCAGGTGTCGAATAAATAAAAATGTTGCACGCACTGATGTGAATAATCACCTTAAGGCTGTGTCCCCAGTAGGCAAACTGAGCGGCGGTCTGACTTTGGGGCGTATCGGTTAGTGCGCCCTTCCATATATTTGAAATGGAGTGTCCACAGTTTGTTAGTTTTCGCTCAATTTACGCTGTTTGCAGCGTTACGTACGACGACTGTCTCAGTTGGCGGCCGATTCAATGCGACCTACGAAAATTGATCTGCGTTTCAGCTATCTTGAATTTCAGTGCGCCACAAAATATTTGCTGCTCACTCAGTCGACCGCTAACAGTTTGCCTACTGGGGACACAGCCTTAACCGGGTTTTTTTCTATTTCCTTCCAAAGAATGGGCTATACAAAATTAAATAAACACTCAAATCTCATTGTGTTTATTTACTCTTATCGGGTATCTATCTGACTTTCAAAAACAACCGTTCGCCATTCCCGAAACAAACAAAAAGCAGTTATAAACCTAAGTGTCGGATTTCAAGTGGCGCACACGCGATGTCTTAACGGTCGCTGGGCTTAACGGATTTTGAACCTTAATGCGCGGTGTCTCATAGACCTTTGAAAAAGAAAACGAGTTGTTTCTGTAAAAAATATAAATTGACTTTTAAATATTCAAATACCTACAATATAAAATGTACAGAAAATCTATACCCCAGTCCATATTATCCAAAAAAAATGCCAAATACTGTATATAAGGTTTGCGATGTAGGATATTCTAGTCAATTCAACAGTGGAAAAGTATTTCGGCGCGTTTCGTTATATCCGCAGCGGCCATCTTTGTTCTGTTGTGAGACGTTTCTTTTTTAAAATTAATGTGTGCTTTTTTTCAAATCAATAAAAAAAGTTACAAAAAGTTTATATGTGATCAACAATTTGAGTACAATTATATTCGCTATGGCTAATTAAATTTAATTATTTTATTGTGACAAAAATCAGATGTTTATTTAGAGATCCATATACGAGTTTCCGTGAATACAGTGGGTGTTTAAGAAGTGCCTTCAATGAAACCCGAAAGATCCAGGTTCTCGCCTTCACTTCTGGTAAGGGAGCTGGTAGACAAATATTAAATGTTTTTAAGGCGCTATGAAATTGTTGAAACTTTAAATACAACAATCGCTGAAGAGTCCAGGGTTTTAGCGACGACGATTAGACATGCGTCGGCTCAGACACGTGACTGGAGTTTGCTCCTTAGTAACGAACGTAATCTTGGTAAATGAGACACTAAAGGCGCATTAAAACGTTATTGTTTCACATGATTTTACTTAGATACATATATGATATACGAGGTAGAATGATTTTGTGCTTATCTGCTATAAATTGAAGGTTGTGTTTCGAGGCACTCGGTGTGTTTCAGGACGAGTATCGGCAGTTTCTTAGGTTGGACCCACCCTGACATAGCCATATCGGCTGCAGACAAATTCAACCGAGGTAGCGTTATATCCGCTCTTATTTCATACCCTGTCTTCATAGTTGTCGTAACTGATATAACTGGCCTGCTACATGCACGTAATCCCCATCCTCTGACCCCCATGAAGTGGGCGTTTGGGACCCTGTGGGTTTGTGAGTTATCAACTCATCTTCTTGACTAATTATCAATTCAAACGTGAGGTTAGTGGATCTACAGAGATCTGCCAGTCGCAAGGATCGAGGCTAGTACTTTTCCGAACCAGTTGTTGGAGGCACTTGTTTGCTGTCAAATGAGCCTTTTTGAGCAGAGTGAGTGATGGGGTATCTCAGCGTCATACCGGGGAGATCTCCCAACAGAAATCACTCGCTCTGCATGCAACTGTGTCAGGCAATTGGAGCTTCTTGAACACATAATCTTCTTGGATATAAGTAGTTTGGACCTTCATTAAGGATGCTGACCGGTCTGATAGAATCCTTGGGAAGACCTTATGTAGAGAAAATTTCCCGAGCTCATAAAATAATGTCATGTCTCTAGAGTAGGCTGTTCTTTCTTCATAGCCTTTCCATGTCATGGTTTAACTCGGTTATGCTGGATCTCTCTGACTGTTGGGCATTCTCAGAACCTGATAAGAACTCTGACCAATCTGGAAAGTTTACACATTGCCCTCCGCCTAACCAGGTAGCCATAAGAATACCTACAGCAAAGTATGAATGTCAAATAGCTGTTTTGGATTCGTACAGTGATTTACGCGTCTCAGACTTGATTTTATTCTTCTTTTTCGTCCCACGCGCACGTTCATAAGATGTAAATTATGCTAATTTAAGAATTTTTCACTCAAATGTTTTAAATTGTTGTATAAATATCAACAAAAGTTTTAAGCAATCGTTTATAATGTAACAAATACGTTAGTTAACATGTCTACCAGCCCTCTTACTATACCTGAAGCGAACGCTACCGGCGACGAGCGAGAGTGAAGTCGCGGAGTGACAGCAATAACATAGAATTTATATGTGCATTTGAATGTATACACTAATAACACAATTTTAAGTTCTGCAGGTAAATGGTGGTTACAATTAGCTATAAGAATGCTGTGAAAAAGGAGTTTTTTTTTTTATAATGACTAAAACTATGAACATTTAAGATTTGTCTATTTAGATTTTACATTTTTTTTGTATAAGCTATTTTGTGTTCTCAATATCAAATATGAAGGTCTGCTAAAACCGGTAAATATCCTTCTGAGCATCGTTGCTAGATGGCGCTTTTTAATTTCATATATGTTCGTTGGTAACACTACTATATTAATGTAATTATCACTATTAATGCCAACCTAATGATTATACAGAGCAGTATATAGAAGTTAAATATAAGAATATCTGTTTTTTCATTGTTCCTGAAATAATAATAAAATAAACAGAAAAAATCAGTGTTGCCCTTTTTCGATGGGAAATAATTTTACTTAGATGGTATCTAACGGTTTACTTAAACTCTCAATAATATATGTAGTCTATAGCCCCAGGTTTCTTATTGATAAAAGTATTACTTATTCCTAGAAAAGAAAAAAACAAAAATCTGTTTATTCACTCTATTATTTTACTGTCATCAACCATAACATGTGTAAAATCAAAAAATATAAATTTGATACATTGTCATATGTCACAACGGCTCAGGTACAAATAAGTTCATACACGAGTATGGTTGGGTTATTAGTGTATAGTGACACTGTCTATTTTAGCATTAAGTTTTTTGCGAAGTTGTTTGGAAGAGATAATATGCCGATATTAAAATATAATGTTCAATCTGGTTTGTTTTATTCATCCTTTTTGCTTAAAAACAAACAAATTGATGTAGGCACCCAGTTTAACATTAGAAACAGCTGTTCTGGAGGTGACAATTTTAATTAAAGCAGGACGCGCCGCAATTCGCAACACTGCAACTGGCCGTTTGAATTTCGAGGAGACAAGAAACCTATACTTTTTAAACTTTAAAAGGGGAACTTGAGAATTGGCAGTTTTAAATTAAACTAAAGATTATTTTAACCATTTATTTAGGACTTCTATATTGTACTTCTAGCCAAGCAGTGAATGATCTTTGTAGGCAACGAGAAAGGCAAAACCATGTCGGCGTAAATCGACTAGTGAATCGCGAGATTTTGTGTGGCAGAACATGGAGTTGAGAAGTTTACTCAGATCAAAGTATTTGATCTGGGGCGACCTAGGGGTCCCCATATGCTCTGGATCCTGCTGCCTACTAAAGCAAATTTCATTGCGCGTGTGGCCTTCTCTGTCCGTACGCCTCGTACGGCCGCGGCACCCTCCGCTGCGCTACGACCAGCGCGATGGCTGCCGCCAGCGACAAGGCGATGCCCGTGCAGATGCCGAGAATTGACACACCCATTATCTGTAAAAAGAAATTCAACTTTAAAAATAGCAGTTCAGTTCCAGGCATGGGCTCACCATTAACCTACATGACATATTTTGACTATTAAAGGAAAATAAAATAAAAATGTTAACAACTTCAAACTGCATCGCCAAATAGGTAACGCCAAATGATCTTCGTGATCGCAGAGAAATCGGCTCGCACAGCGAATTCGAAGCGAAACACCGGCCCGAATGGATTCACTATCTGGACTTGACATTGGACGTCTTGTCGGACATCTACGCATGAAATTAAAAATTCGCGCTGGCCAACACGGGTGTATCACAACAATGGCTTATTGCACACGGGGTTCTTGTGCAGGCGCTACGGCAACCACCGAGCGTCTCTGGAAATTCAGTGAAACTAAAACGCTACATAGGGAAATATCTTCTCAACTAGTCACCACAGAAACTACCGAAGAATTCCGTTCCCAAGCGATCCACGAATTCCGTGGAATTCCACGGAATTAGTTAGTGGTATGCGACACAGATCATGACGACGTCTTGCTTTAAAAACATTCCTATACCTACCTCTTCTAAATTGACCTACCTTTTATAGGTCAATTTAGAAGAGGAACGCATGTTATTATGTCCAGTCACAAGAACTCATCACCAAAACTCAAACATGATCTGGCTGCGGTCGTATAGCCGACAGTACAATTTATCTTACGATTATGTTTAATCAAAAGCCGACATAAATCAGATTACATATGATTTTCTTTTTTATAACATGCGTTTTAGATCTGAGCGCTCGATTATTTAGAGAAAGGCAAAGAGTCGGAGTTTACAGCATTGTTGAGACTTAGAGTTGGTAAAGACCGCAGTCAGCAAATCAAAAGTTTTCATTTCACCAGTGTAATTCTCCGGCTCCATCGTCTTGTTTATGGTAAAGGGGGTTGCCCCCCTATTTACCCTCCCTCTCTCTCGCTGACACGAGACCGGCGTAAATTGACAGAAGTGCTGTCGCGTTTCGGGCGGTGTGGGAAGAGAATGGAGGGCAGCGCAACTGTATAGCCTCCATGCGGATGTCTATACGGCATAAAAATGTCACCGACTGCTCGTTTGCCTCCCGAAACCAATAAATTTTTTCTTTTAAAACCCTGCATTTGCAGTCGAGTATAAAGCCTAAATGGCTTGGTGGGCAGAAATCCAATAAAGTGATAGCTCTTTTGTATGCTCTCTTGGTGATCGCTGAAACTGCGGCCTATTTATGAGGGTTTGGAAACTTGGAGCATCGCTGGACAAAATAAGAGCTGACAGGAGAATATGTTTTACATATTCATCTACTGCAATTTCTGGCACCGATCTATGAATCCGACCACCTAACATTTCACGGAACAGTAATCACTAATCAATATGGCAGCAACGACGTACTCATTTAAGTGTACTTTTTGGCGTTATCCAAAAAATCCGAAATAATATCCCTTTTTATTTAGAACACATAGCTACTGTGATATAATATCTATCACCGACTTACAAGAATATAAATACGTAAAATGAATACTTACAAACTACGTATTTAGGTATAGCTGCTACGTTATCAAGTAACGTCCGAGACGATGTGAACGTGCGCAATATAGTTTGTGGCACTACTAACCAAGTATTACGTCTTAAAATTAATCTATGCTACTAACTACTATAGTTTGCGAGCGTAACCACGGTTACAAAATTATGATTGTATGCGTATATATGCCGTGCCTGGGCACACAAACAAAATTTCAAGTGATGTAACGATCAGTAAATGGTTCGATTATATCAATAATAATAAAACTCGATTGCTAGAGTTATGTACCGACATTATAAAATAATTTAACTAGAATGAAAATAAGTTACTTCTCATTTAGTTGTTACATAGATATCTACTTAAGTGATAGTAAAATATTAAATATACTTCAAGTTAATAGCTCAAAACTGATAACTTTAATATTATCATTGTTTTTGTTTAGGCTATTTATTTCTGAAAGAAACTATTTGAAATAATTAATAAACGTACCCGAGCATAATAATGTTGATATTGTATTTAACTAGATATACATGTATATTAATTTTAATTAGATTGAACTTAAAAACATGTTGATATAGCTAATTATGCTAAACTAGTATCTGATAGAGAAAATGTAGGTAAATATCTAGTAATTTTTAATTATGCCTGCTTTTATATAATAGGTAGTAAGTAAATAAACACAAACTAATATAAAGTTTATAAAGTATGTCAAACGTATTCATGAATTAAATAAGCTTGTTTTAACTAGTTAATATGATTATTGCAATTAATTATTCGTTCAATCAAACGCGGCACATCACTGAAATTGTATTTATAGCGCTGATGTCATGACATCGCGTCGTAAAAAGGTGTAACGCTCCAAATGCGTAATTCCCCAAAATAAGGTATATATTTTTTTCATATATAATTGCATTAGAATTTCAATTAGTGCCTATTGCTTCAAAAAAATATTTAATTAAATAAATTACAACTCGGATGTATTTGGGTATTGGTTGGCTTGTACACACATGTTATATACATAATATAAATGTGTTGTAAACAGTAATTATTAGAAATGGATTTTTAATAGAAGTTTTTGTTGTTTTTTTTACATTTTAAATAAATTTTAATTTTGTTTTTTCAAAATTAATGATAAAATTTGGTGCTGATTATTTCAACAAAGCACATGACATCTAAAATGTTTAAAATGAATTAAGTTAAAAGTTATTGCTACAATAATATACAGTTTATGGGGAACAAGTTTCTAGACTAAAGACTTTTAACTAGTTGCTGAAATGTGAACCTTGTGCTAGCAAATTCACAAACGGTAGGTAGGTACTTCGTAATGCGTATGATGTGACATATGTCAACATGTCATTGTCATTGTGTTTTGCTAGCACTTAGTTCCTAAAATTATTACTAGTGCGCTATACATTCGGCAAAAGTGCTGCCTCTATGTTTCGTGCACGGTCCCTATTGCACACTCAACTACGGCCTTGCCAACTTTTTTCGTTTTTT
>LUGF01000971.1:92561-106757 GCA_001625245.1 Calycopis cecrops
TGCACGCACAGTAAACGAATTTCCGTTTAGGGCATCCAAAACAATTAATAGTGATCCATTTGTGCTCAATCACGTTAAAGACAATATGCGCAAACGTGAAGAGCTAAGAGTAGTAGTAGTAGTGTAGTGAAGATAGTGAAAAGTAATAAGAAGTGTAGTTATCATGATCAAACATTGTGGATAGGAAGGATTCCATTTTTTTAATTACGCTAAAACACTAAGGTATCTATTTAGTTTCGAATTGTAAAATACTTACCTACCTTTGTTTTTTTTACTGTCCTAAGCCAGAAATAAAGCATATAGGGAGGATGCAACATACCTTTACCAAATGAATTGTACATAATAATACTTAGGGAGGTTTCTTCATTGGTAAGTACCTACGTCTGCTTAGATAAAGGCGCGCGCTCGTCACAGCACGTCACAACACAACAGGTTCGTCAGCACTACAGTGACCATAAATGGCGATTTTTGTCCCTTTGTGTTTATTTGGGTTTTCTTCGAGCCACTTAACATAATAAATATATTTTTAACTCTATCAAACTAAAATGTTTAATATCTATAAGTATAAACCTCTGTTGATTTAATTTGAATTAAACTTGAAGTAATTAAGAAATAATAGTATCCACTAATAAACTGTAAATTTCTTTCAATTTAATTACTAGTGTACGAGTCTAGCTGCAGCAATAGTTATTTTTTTATTTTTACGCATATAAAGTTCAAAAAAAGTATCATAATCCTTATTCACATAAGTTTGTTTTTTATTACCAAAATATGAAATTATAGGTCGCCGATGTGAACGGGTCTTAATCTTCATAGATTAGCGAAATATTTTCTTTTTAGTTGCATTCTTATTACGTTTCCGTGTGGACGTATGTACCTTTCGCGCGTGTTCGTTGTGTTAAATTATCGTGTTCTGAGCAACTCATATTCTGATAACTTTATAATGCCATCTTTTTTGTACACTAACGTACATGGTCATGACATGGTCTTGGCTTATGGCATGGCCAGGGGTAACAGTGGTGAAGCCTTGCGCTTTTTTAGGGAATATTTTGGCCATCGCAATGGTGACCGGGTTCCTTCCAGTGGTCGCATTCTAATGCGTGTAGTGCAACGCTTAAGGCGCTATGGGTCCCAAATCCCAATTGCGATCCGCCTAGTTAATTTTGCGTGGACGGCGCTCGAAAATAGAGACAATATTTAGATTAATATTATTTTATAAAATTAACCATACGCTTATTTAAAAAAGTGACTCCTAAAATTTCTTCGATTACTTATTAGGAATAGATACATATTTTAGTTGTGGAAATAACTTTGATAGTTATTGAATACCTAGTATGGATTTAAAAATTGATGGAAACGTCAAAAATAGTGTTTTTTCATTAAAGTTTACGATTTTTTTCTATCGAGACAAAATTCTTTAATCGTGTTTCGACGACCTAAGCACTATGCCGTATTTTGTTAACATTAACCACAGCTAAAAAAAATATGATTATCAATAGTTTTTAAAGGTTACGTTTTGAATATACGTGAGCACGGATTGACAAATTTGGAGCCCATTTCGCCTTAAGGGACCACGGCAGCTATACGCCCCACAATACAGATGCCGGCAGTAACAGCAACTTTGAAGTCCGGACGCCATACTTGGTCATTTCGACGAGCACCCGGAGGACAGTACCAGGTCAGCTGGACTGGTATTGGGAGTGCCGCATAGCACACAGTGCATGGCGTTCTCAGACAAGATATGCGTCATCCGTATAAATTAAGTGCAGTGCAAGCTTTGTTACCGCAGGATTATCAGACCCGCATGGACTACTGTCAATGGTTAATAGACCAAATTAACAGGGACGTTAATTTTATTGAAAACGTTATGTGGACGGATGAAAGTACATTTACCAGAAACGGTACGTACAACCGACGCAATACGCATCTCTGGGCTGTAGATAATCCACATGCTTGCAGATCAACATCCCATCAACATCGCTGGTCAATTAACGTATGGGCTGGTATAATAGGAAACAGGATTGCCGGGCCATATTTCTTGCCTTCCAGGTTGACAGGGGAGGCTTAACAAAACTTCCTACTGGACCAGCTTTCAGACTTCTTGGACGATTTACCATTACACACAAGGCGAGGTATGTGGTTCCAGCAAGACGGGGCCCCGGCGCACTACAGTCAAGCAGCCCGGACTGTACTCAATAATGAATTTGATGGTAGGTGGATAGGTCGAAGTGGACCACGCCCTTGGCCTCCAAGGTCGCCAGATTTAACCCCTTTGGACTTTTTTCTTTGGAGTCACATAAAGGAGCCAGTGTTTAGCACTGTAACCGAATCGAAAGAAGCTATGAGGGAGAAAATAATAAACGCATTTATAAAATTGCGCCAAGACACGAGCAATATGCTCCATCGTGTGCATCGCGACACCGCACGGCGTGTACGTGCATGTATAGGCGTTAAAGGGCGCAATTTCGAACATTTGCCGTTTTAATTTTACTAAATTTACTAGTATGCTTATTAACCGATTGTAGCGGTCTTCATATGATTAGCCGTTGTGACTCTGTGAAGAAGTGAAAAATGTAACTATGTGATTTACAAAGTAGCCTTCTCATACGAGCTGTATGTTTGAGCATAGGTTTGAGGACCCATACTAATGGGTACTGAAGACGCCATGAAGGTAAGTTTATTATTTTTTAATCTCATAAACATTGGTATAAAGAATGAAAGATCGGGTTTGGGACATACAAATCGCATATTAGATATCGCATAGACAGATTACGCAATATTGTATGTACCTGTTTTCTTGGCTTACTGTTGCACATTGTTGTTATTTATGAAACGTTTTGCTACAGGTATACCATGATACGCGTCATGTAGCCTTATTAGATCGGCAAGACCGGGGAGGTACCTCTCGCTTACACGAAACCGGCGTGAAGTGACAGCTGTGCTGTCGCGTTTCGTGCGGTTTGTAAGTAGCCTATGGAAGGAGGAGGAGGGAGGGGGGCAGCGCATCTGTATAACCTTTATGCGGATGTCTATGGGCGTTGGTAGTCATGAAAATGGCTCCGATTGCTTGTTTACCCCCTTAAACTATAAAAAAAGACGCGATTTTCATATTTTTTCGATACTATAAAAATACATTTTTGTCTAAATAAATGTTTGGAATTATTATTTTTACTTTGCGACATTTGGCCAGGGGATCGGTCGCTCTGAACCACTGTGCAACGCGCGCTCGTTTAAGATCAGCCGCCGCGTTAAGGGGAAGCGCTGTTATAATAAATTTTGTTTTTTGGCTATATCTTTTTCATTATTAGATATATTAAGTTATTTCTTTTTGTATTTGAATGCTACTAATGTACTCTATCCCCCATAAAAACAGGTGTCCCTTTTTCTTGGACACCCTGTATTTTAACACCATAATTGATATTAATATTATATTGAAATTGTCGACGATTTATTAGCATTTTTTTAAATTCTTTCTTTCTTTTTATAAATTATATTGTAATATGTTGAATGTTTAATAATAATTTAGTTTAATATAATATTAATATCAAGATAAATAGGTATATTACTTAACAATATCATAAATTGAAATATATACATACCTACTGATAATGATTATCTAACTATTTTAATTCAAAATTATTGTAATTAAATATTGTAAATCAAATACCGACGCAATGCTGTATCGCCTATAAACGTACATGCGCCAGAATTTTCATTTGTATTTTCATTGTATACACAATGTGTCAACGTATGCACTGCTGGTGTCCTTATTAAATAAATAAATTACATAGTGGTTCTAAACTACAACAAGCATGGATGGTTAATTAAAATTTATTGATTACTACACTGATAACATTGCGATAAGCCAGAATCAAATGGTTTGGTGATCGAAGTCAAGGAATTTGCAATGAAACGGCTTGGTGAAATGTTATTTTTATATTTGTGTTTTATTCTTTGTAAGTATTTTTTTGAAATTAGACCAGAACCTTACTAATTAGTGCTTATGATTGTATGTTGTTTGTATATATGTTACTCTGCCTCGCAAAAACGACTGAATAGTATTAGGTAAGATGGCCGAGGTATAAGGACAATATAGAATAACTTACGAACCGCGACAGTGTGGGTGTCACTGTGTGGCGTTGTCATGAGCGAAGACCCGGCAGCGCCGGTGACCGGCCGGCACTACCTCTTAAAACAACATAACGCATGTCCGATGTGCTGCACATTCAGGTCACAGGTCCACTTGCCACTAGCGATGTACACAAACTGGCAATAATGAAGATGCAGTGCCGGATTAGACGTAGCAAAATGGCTCCATTAAAAATAGCAATTTGAGTGACCTTCAACTTAAAACAAGGGCGCTAAATAGTTTTGCTACAAGACAAGACACTAGCTCAATCTAATAATGTCTTTAGCCGCTCGGTGGAAATGTGATATAATAAACAATTCCCCAAATACCTATACCTTATATTAAAGAAATGACGAGTGAAATCTACTTATCATATTTTATTTTAAGCTAACGTCGCGCTGGTGCTGCCCGACGACATCAACCACAAGTCCAGTGCATTGGATCCATTTTTAATCGTAAACAAAGACAAGGTGAGCGCTTCTGATGGGGAAAACACTATGCACAAAAGAGACAACGTAAATGGCAACTTACAAAAAGCTTTACATAAAATAAGAACTCAAGGATTTGAGGAAGAAGACGCAAAAGACATGGAGCTCCCTCCATTAATTTATGTAAAGAGTCAAAGACAAAAAGAGATGCCAAAAATTGTATTTGATTTTGAAGAGCTCGTTTTATAAAAACATTTTGTTTTATTAAATTTGAGTTTGAGTAGCAGTCCATTTAATGAAGGAGCTGTAGAGTTCATAACATAAGGACATTCTTCCGAACAATATTCTGAAAGAAATTCTTAGGTTCCGCCTCAAATTTTAAATCACTCATTAATTGGACTACGTCGTATTTTTCTTTGCAAATAAAGTGTTTACTTCGCTAACCAACCATACTCAGTTTCTTTTTTGTTATCTACTCGATCAACATCTACATGATACGACTGAACGTTTAAAAATAAACACAGGAAACATTGGGCACTCGCATCTCTCTGTATAGTCACGAGCAATAGTATGTGGGTATACACTTTACTACCCTGTCACAATAGGCTATTTGACACTATCAAAAATATACTACGAATTATAGTCATCATATTATTAAATTAGATAATAATAAACCGTATACAAGTCTATTTTATATAAAATAATGCATATTTATTGTAAAATTTGCGAAATAAAGAAGCAATTATTTGACAACCTCAAAAACGTTTAGTGATCGGTTGAAACTCAGATGACGTCACCGGCAAGTAAACTCTAGCCGAATTGCCTACATAGTGTTTAACACTTTATTTACTTGCGTTTCACGTCAATCTAATCAAATTGCGCCGCCATGACAGTTTGCACTGTTTTAGGCGCGAGTGTAATAACTCAAATTTTAACATTATTTTTTGTTGTTAATACTGCTTATTTTCTGGAAATATTTATGTAACGTGTTTAACAAGTCATAAAGTATGAAATAAAAAAAATCAAAAAATTGTCAAATACCCTATTATAATTATACAGTGCCACAAACTTATCTGACCCGGTGGCCAAGACTTGAACTAAAGCCGTCATTTTGAAATGACAATCTGTTGTCAGTTTTATTAGTGGAGCGACGCACAAAACTCGTTTACCCTAAAGGGATGGGAGAAATATATTTTTAAAGTCTTTTCTTTTATGCAAGAAGAGAAACGTCTCCAAGCTCCATTAATAAATTAATAAAGTAAAATTGTTGATTGTTTGTAAATTTGATTTTTTACACGACCTTATTTACAACATAAAAATATAGTACTACATTCTTTTATTTCTAAATAACTAATAAAATAATAGTTGTCATGATTTTAGTATTGTGATGCCAAAATTTCAATTACTTCCTGCATCGGACATTATTTTTACTCTAAAAATCGGAATATATCATTTAATGGCAATACTTAATTAGACAAGACTTGTCACTATTGTCAGAAGAGCGCCGCCACGACCGGGTCAGAAATGTTTGTGGCACTATACTTTCTTTGATAAGTCAAAGCAATAATATGGAATTTCAAAAATACAAAGTATGACAAGGCGAACATCAGTGCCTCGAGATGTCACACGAATTTTCTATTTTTTTTTTTACTTATTTCTTACCTTGAACGAGTTCTGACATCCGTCGTAACCATAACATGAAACTTCGGCGTAGGTACAAGCTATATAGAAACACGAGCTGTTCTTAAATGTTACTTGGTCCGCGGTGGACGCGGGTAGCAGGAGATCCGACCGATCTTGGCCTTAGTTGATAGAGGGCAATGTCAAGCAGTGGACTGATGAAGGCTGATGGTGATTATCATGATACTTGTGTGATATAAAATGGGAGTATGTTTAAGGAAAAGACATTATATTATGAAGTTCGTATTTATTGCATAATACACTGATAACTTATAGGAACCTAATACTTGGTTAATTAGTAGTGCTGCTTAAAGAGTTGGTTGCCGACTGAGGAATCTTTGGATGATTCTCACGTCATGAGTCAAGCGTCCCTGACGCGGCTTTTATTCACGTGTGTGTGTCCCCTACAACCTCCTCATCATTGCCGAAGCTGGAACTGCAGTGGAACTCGAGGGTAAAGTAAACCTGGCTAGACAGGATTGCTCAGTAGGGAGCCAAATACAAGCAACAAGACCCAGGCGATCCTGGTCACCAAGAAAAGGAAGTTTGATACTCCCCGGCTAACTATGAATGACACCCATACAAAATTTACTGACCACCATAAGGTACAGGGCCTCGCCGTGGATTGAAACCTTAACATCATGCGACACCTGGGGGAGCAATCAGATTCTGACGATGGAGACGGAAGGTGGCCTCAGGTATATTTTGTGTCTAGGAGTAAATTCCTGTTACGTGTCGGAGCGTGTGAATAACCGACCTATAAATATCTATTTTTTTTATTTATAAAAATACTTTACATCCAGAGACTGTCCGTGCTTTCGTTGAATTTTACGATTTTGTTGTAAGATTAATTTGGCAACACTTATAACCATAGATTATTAAATATACAGGAGACTTATAAGTTATAACTATACTCCTAAGTGCTATTGTAGTCTGTCTCTTAGCTACATAGTAAACCCATAAATATCTGTAAAACCAGGGGTTAAACTGATGTGCTTTGCTGCTTTATCCGTTTGCAGCTTCCAGTAGAATATAATAGTACGTAGGGAGGTCTCGTTGTTGGTAAGTACCTATCATGTCTGCTTGGATAAAGGTGAGCGGTCGTCACTGCACGCCACAACTCAACAGGTTTGTCAGCACTATGGTGACCATAAAATATGGTACCATAAATGGCGACTTTTGTTCCTTTGTGTTTATTTGGGTTTTCTTCGAGTCACTTAACACAATAATTATATTTTTAACTCTACCGACTATAATATTCAATGTCTACGGGTGAAAATGTCTCATCAGTCAACCCGTATAAAATTCTTAATACTTATCTATGTTCTTTGATTATATACGACGGTATATAATCAAAGACTATAGATATGTAGATTGAATATTGTTATAGTTAGTGCGCAACAGTTTTTATACAGTATATAGTTGTTGTCCGTCTGTCTGTACGTCTGTCAAGACCTTTTTCTTTAAAACGCGTGAAGGGATTAAGCTGAAATTTTTGTCAAATACGGAGGTCTGTTACGCCTTGATGTCTTGAAAATTCTAAGTTAACGCAATAAAAAGTTATAGCCAATTATGCACAAATTTTGTATGAAAACGTACTTTGTCGAAAACCAAAAAAAATATCGGGTGCTTCCCGTTGACCTGGAGTTGTGAAATTTGGCAAGAAGTAAGACCTTATAGCACATATATAAGAATAAATCTGAAAACTAGTAAATTATATGTAGGTCATTGGAAAAATCATTATCAACTTATAACTGTAATTCGTTGCCTACTAAATGTGTGTGAGCAGCCGCTTATATACGTTTGTCAACATAAACGGCAGGCGTAAAGTTACAGTAATTGAAAAACCATGCATTACGTTTGGATTACGGAACCCTCGGTGTGCGAGTCGGACTCGCACTTGGCTGGTTTTTTTAATATTTGCCGTAAACTGAACAGGTACAAAAAGTTTGTCTCTTTCATTATGGAATTAATATAGCGCTTTCATTCTGGCTAAGCGTCACACAGTGGTTCTAAACTACTACAAGCATGGATGGTTAATTAAAATTTATTGTTTACTACACTAATCACATTGCGATAAGCCAGAATCAAATGGTTTGGTGATCGAAGTCAAGGAATTTGCAATTAATCGGCTTGTTGAAATGTTATTTTTACATTTGTGTTTTATTTTTTGTAAGTACTTTTCTGAAATTAAACCAGAATCTTAGTAATTAGTGCTTATGATTGTATGTTGTTTGTATGTATGTTACTCTGCCTCGCAAAAACAATTGAATGGTATGGCCAGAATGATCTGTAACTGAGTATAAGTCAATATTGAATAACTTAAAAATACTTTTTATCCCTAAAGAATAAACTCTAGAGTCTATTGTGTTGAGAAACCAGGATCTAGAATGAAAAGCTCACGAGGCCAGTCTCCCTCCGCAGGCCGTTATCTTTGGAATGCAGAGGAAAGGGCTCGCTGAGTAGACTCAAGCTCACTTACGCTGTAAACATGTTTCTGCCTCGCCATAGCTACTGTCATCTTGTGGCGCTGTACATCATGTGAGCGAGGACCCGCGGCGCCGGTGACCGGCCGGCACTACCTCTTAAAACAACATAACGAATGTCACATTCAGGTCTACAGCTCCACTTGCCAATAGCGGTGTACACAAAGTGGCACTAATGAGGATGCACTGCCGGATTAAACGTAGCAAAAAAGCGGCACGGCTGTACCATCCTTTTCTTGAAGCAATTAGTCCAAATTCGATCTCCTATAACTTTGTAATGGATAAAATAGGAAGCCTTAATCAGTATCTAAGCAGACATTGTTATATTCCAAATTTCATTCAATTTGAACCAGTAGATTAAGAATTGGAACTTGTTAAAGTTTCTCGATTTTGTCACTCACTGACTGACCATCTCACTGACACATCTTAAGTTTAAGGCACTTCTAGTAGACATACTAGCTTCAAATTTAGAATACAATTAGTATTTAGTGTCTAAACCGAGAAAACATAATTTGTAAACTCGTTCCAGTTTTCTAGATACACCAATTGCATGAATATCTTTGTAATCCCATATAAATATAAATGACTACAACATTAGATTTGCAGTCGGATTGCAATAGAATAACAGGTGTAGATAGATTCCTAGATGTATGAGGCATAACGCGAGGGGTATAGGGTGGGAAAGGGTGTGTGCAGTCCATGAAACTGAACAATATTTGCATAGGAAAACATGTCGAAATATTAAAAAAGAAACTATTTTCAATACAAATTTTTCTTATTTTCGGTAGGTACCCATTCTATACAAATTCTATTGTAAGTAGGTAGTGCCACATTGCATCTTGCATGCAGCGGAATTGGGCCGGCGCGACCGGGGAAGTACCTCTAGCTGACACAAGACTGGCGTAAAGTGACAGTTGTGCTGTCGCGTTTCGTGCAGTGAGTCACATACAAGTAAGAAAGAAAGAAAAAAAAATCTTTCTTTCTTACATACAAGTCGATCTATTTGTTTAAAATGTAAAAGATTTTTAATATTGATATGCTTTATTGATATGATAATAACTTATGACAGAAGGTTCCATAAGTAGGGACTAAATAAATTAACCGACTTGGTATCACATGGATCTCACAACATTTTATGGAAGAAAATCGAGCTGCGGGACTAAGTTTTTTGTACAGAATGTTTTTGATGGGATTTTATTTAAAGCTAAGGCCGCGCTGGTGTTGCCCGGCGTCTTACCACGCCCGAATCCATATTCAAAGATCCGCAACGCCCTCAACCACAAGATCAATGCATTGGATCCAGCTTTAATCGCAAACAAAGAGATGGTGAGCGCTACTGATAGGGACAACGTTATGTTCAAAAGAGCATTGCAACCTTTGGTGAACGGCCGACACGACATATTGCTAACCCAACACAAGGACGTGTATGACAACTTAAAAAGAGCTTTACATGAAATAAGAATTCAAGTATTTGAGGAAGAAGACGCGAAAGAAAAGAAGCCCTCTTCAAACATTAATGTAAGGAAACAAAGACAAAAAGCGATGACAAAAATTGTATTTGATTTTGAAGAGCTCGTTTTATAAAAACATTTTGTTTTATTAAATTTGAGTTTGAGTAGCAGTCCATTTAATGAAGGAGCTGTAGAGTTCATAACATAAGGACATTCTTCCGAACAATATTCTGAAAGAAATTCTTAGGTTCCGCCTCAAATTTTAAATCACTCATTAATTGGACTATAATGTTATATTTTCTTTTCAAATAAAGTTTATTGAAATGACCTTACTTAGTTATTTATTTCTTACCTATTCCATCAATATCTACATTACTAACTACTTCTTCTAAACGTCTGAAGGTTTAAAAATAAGAGGAAGCATTAATTGGCAATTTCATCTTTCTGTGGCACCACTGTACAGTTATAATAATAATAATAATAACAGTTTATTTCTCACCACAATACATTTATACATTAATAGTAAATATGAATTATGATTAGAATGTATTGTGGGTAACTGGTGCCTAAACTAGGCTTTAGGGGTCCATTCCCAGATTTTTAACACAATCACTCTTCAATAGCAATAGAAGTGCGGTATCATCTGAAAAGCTTACGATTCTACTTTTATCGAATGTAAGCATGCCCAGGTCGTTAATATAGGTTAGGAAGAGGGTTGGGCCAATTATACTACCCTGAGGACAGCCGTATGTGACTACGCTGTCCACGCTGAGAGTCATCTATCTTAACGCTCACTCAGATAGTCTTGGAATAATTGAAGCGAGGAATTACAGGTACACTCTAATTCCTCGGGTCTCCATTTTTTGACCAGGTACACTGACCGTGTCTAAGGCCTTGGCGAGGTCCAAAAAGATGCCGAAAACCTTTTGTCCGCCGTCTAATGTTTGTGACAATATAGTCGATTAGCTGGTATCGGAAGTTCATTTTCCGCTCCGGTAACCATATTGTGTCGGAGATAATAATGTATTTTTCTTCAAGTAGGTAGTCGACAAGCCTTTGGTTTAGGATCCGTTCAAGTAATTTAGACATGGTGGGAAGTACAGCTATAGACCCATCATTGCTGACCGATTTTTTGTCGCCATTCTTATAGGTCGGGTGTTAGCTTTTTTAAACGACTTATGAAATTTTCCCGTTGTCAGAGCGAGATTAAAGATGTGACGTGTTAGCACATTTTTGTGCTTTTTCAAAAGTTCGCAAGAAATTCTATCCTATCTTAAATAAAGCACAGTCACTTCTAAGGGACATTCTCAGTATTGAAACCACACCCTAAGCTGTCGGTAAAAGTAACATAGAGTGTGGGTGCTGTGTGAAATTACCTGTAGGCGATTCATAGGAAGCTATTCTTTCTGCAAGGTTTTTGCCAATTTCAGAGAAAAAAGTAATAACTAAATTCTCCGAGTGTAATTATCACGATTACACATTGTGAATAGGAAGGATTCTATTTTTAAATACGGTAAAATACTAAGGTAGATAGTTAGTTAGCTCACGTTTCGAATTGTAAAATACTTATCTTGGTTTTTTTTACTGTCCTAAGCCAGAAATGTAGTGTTTATGGAGGAGTCAACATAACTTTACCAAATGTACATTATAATACGTAGGGAGGTTTCGTCATTGGTAAGTATAAGCCCCGCACGTCGATATTGCGATTGGCGGCCATCTTGGTGACGTAAAAATGACGTCGGTACCAGTCAGTTTCGTTCAGTCCGTTCGCAAAGTATGTACGTTTTAGCGACGGATGACGTCACACAGCTGTTTTTGTGACAAGGTTCCATCGCAATATCAACGTGCGGGGCTTATACCTACCTATCATATCTGCTAAGATAAAGGCGAGCGCTCGTCACAGCACGTCACAACACAACAGATTCGTCAGAACTACGGTGACCATAAATAATGGTACCATAAATGGCGACTTTTGTCCCTTTGTGTTTAGTAGGGTTTTCTTCGAGTCACTTAACATAATAAGTACCTATATAGTTAACTCTACCAACTCAATATCTTTGAGTGATGAAATTGTCTCACCAGTCGCTCTGTATAAAATTCTTAATACATAAGTGCCTATGTAGATTTAATTTTGTTATAGTTTGTACACAACAGCTTTTTATAAGTACAGTATATTTATATTTTTTTTAATATTTGCCGTCAACTGAACAGGTACAAAAAAGTTTGTCTCTTTCATTATGGAATTAATATAGCGCTTTCATTCTGGCTGAGCATTACACAGTGGTTCTAAACTACTACAAGCATGGATGGTTAATTAAATTTTATTGTTTACGACACTAATAACATTGCGATAAGCCAGAATCAAATGGTTTGGTGATCGAAGTCAAGGAATTTGCTATTAATCGTCTTGGTGAAATGTTATTTTTATATTTGTGTTTTATTTTTAGTAGGTATTTTTTTGAAATTAAACCAGAATCTTAGTAATTAGTTCTTATGATGGAATGTTGTTTGTATGTATGTTACTCTGCCACGCAAAAACAACTGAATGGTATTAGGTAAGATGGCCTGAGTAGAATATAGAATAAATTAAAAATACTTTTAATACCTAAAGAATAAATCCTAGAGAATATTGTGCCCAGGCGAAACCAGAACCTAGAATGACAAGTTCACGAGGCCAGTCTCCCTCCGCAGACCGTTATCTTTGGAATGCAGAGGAAAGGGCTAGCTGAGGGGCGCTAAATAGTTTTCCTACAAACCCTCCACTAGCTCAATCCTACAATATCTTTAGCCGCTCGGTGGAAATGTGATATAATGACCAATTCCGCAAATACCTAGCTTATATTACTTATATTAAAGAAATGACGAGTGAAATCTACTTATCATATTTTATTTTAAGCTAACGTCGCGCTGGTATTGGCCGACGACATCAACCACAAGTCCAGTGCATTGGATCCATTTTTAATCGTAAACAAAGACAAGGTGAGCGCTTCTGATGGGGAAAACACTATGCACAAAAGAGACGACATAAATGGGAACTTACAAAAAGCTTTACATAAAATAAGAACTCAAGGATTTGAGGAAGAAGACGCAAAAGACATGGAGCCCCCTCCATTAATTTATGTAAAGAGTCAAAGACAAAAAGAGATGCCAAAAATTGTATTTGATTTTGAAGAGCTCGTTTTATAAAAACATTTTGTTTTATTAAATTTGAGTTTGAGTAGCAGTCCATTTAATGAAGGAGCTGTAGAGTTCATAACATAAGGACATTCTTCCGAACAATATTCTGAAAGAAATTCTTAGGTTCCGCCTCAAATTTTAAATCACTCATTAATTGGACTATGTCGTATTTTTCTTTGCAAATAAAGTGTTTACTTCGCTAGCTTCTTATAGGGAAAACACTACGCACAAAAGAGACGATGTATATGACAACTTAATAAAACTATTAGGTATTTAATAATAAATACACTACACTGCTGTAAATAATAATTGTATATTATAAAATAGTAATGACACTTTAAAAATGGTATTTAATCCTACGATTATTTAATACATATTATTGACATTACTTAGTATCATTTAAAATTTTAAGTTGACATTAAATAGGTATCGTAGACAGAGAAAAGAATAGACTACGCGTAGACATTGTATTCTCTGTCTACGAGACTACGTGTATTCTCTGTCTACGAGACTACGGGTTCGCGTGTCGCTGCACAAGACAAAAAATAAAGTTGCCTGACACTTAAGGGTTGCCATTTCAATTATTTTACCACAAATCATGGCAAAAATGTATGTGACGCAAGACTAGGGCCAATAAAAGCATTTTATATTTTTTATTAGTTTATTAATTAATTAACTTTATACTAACCGATGAAGAATAGAATTACCATTTGTTGCTTATTAAATGAATGGATTAAATAATACTCGAAACAACTTATTGCCATTAATTCATAATTTTGCAAAAGTTATTAGGAAAATATTTTATAAGAGGTGGATTTTTCTTTTATGCAGCTGAATAGGGCCTG
>LUGF01000971.1:107636-118931 GCA_001625245.1 Calycopis cecrops
TTTATAAGAGGTGGATTTTTCTTTTGGCCTGCACGACCGGGACCAATAGCTCATATTATGATACCGGCATAAAGTGATGACTATGCCATTGTTCCGTGCAGCTTGTGAGCGATCTTAATATTCTTAATTGTAAGACTATGTACTTGTGTTTAGAAGGTAGGTGGGTACTACTGTACTACCATCCTACTAATATTATAAATGCGAACGTTTTATGTTTGTTTGTTTGTTACTCCTTCACGTAAAAACTGCTAAACCGATTTTCATGCAATTTGGCACACACATAGAAAGTAACTTGGATTATAACATATGCCACATATGTCTTAACATAGGATAGTTTTTTTCCCAAAAAAATGTTTCAATTCGATGCCATGGGATGATTTTCTATTTTCCACGGGATCTAAATTTACAGGGCGCAGCTAGTAGTATATAATTATTAAACAATTTTACAAAAGATAATAATAAAAATTTTAAGATTGATTGTTTTTCTCGCCGTACCAAAATTGTGCGAGTAAAAACATCAACACCATCATTTTAGAAGCGTTTCTTTAATAGCGCGGCTTATACCAGTGCTAGAAGAAAATAAAGTTCTTCGGATCTACCATTAGGATCCTACCCTTACCTGACCCTACTAAGCTACTTAAAATTAGAAATAAAACAACAAAGCCATGTTATAATTTTTATTGTCCGTGAAATAGAACTAATTTATGAAGTTGTAAGAAGGTAGTGCCACACTGCAAGTTTGCATGCAGCCGAATCGGGCCTGGCACGACCGGGGAAGTACCTCTTACTCTGACCCGACACCGGCGTTGTCTTAGCTGTCGCGTTTCGTGCTTCCTGTTAGCCGGTGGCCCGTGGAGGTGGGAGGAGAAAGGAGGGTAGAGCATTTGTAGCCTCTACGCCGTTGTCTATGGGCGTCGATGTTCATGAAAATGGTTACGACTGCTCATTTGCCCCCCTATACCATAAAAAAATGTACATTTCTTATTCTTCTGATTATTTTTTTTAATTCTAATATATTATTTTGTACGGTTTGTCAGTAGCCGGTTACCAATCGAAGAAGGAGGAGGAAGGAGGGCAATGCATCTGTATTACCTCTATGCAGATGTTTATGAGTTTCAATAGTCACGAAAATGGCTCCGATTTCTAGTTTGCCCCGTATCTTACTTTTGAGTAATCCTGTATATTGACAATTTCTTACCTCATTAGGAAAACTTTCAGATATAAATATGTTTTATTTCGGCAATCGAGCGTTGTCGCTTGCAATGCTGACCGCGAGTCACTGAGTACTGCCTTTTTCGACACATTTTTTTTGCTACTCCTACTGCCCTATACAAGGCTAGAACTGTTCAGTATGGTGGTAGAGCAAACTTGATAGTTTTGGTCTCCACATTCCTATCCCACAGGGATAGGGCTGCTCCAACCTTGCCATCAATCTTGCTCCCATCTCATCAAAATACGTACATCATAAGATGTGCGCATCTTCACTTTCTCTGCAGACCTCTCTAATATGTTTGTTGAACGTTAACGCCTTATCTATTACCAGAACTAAAATTTTTATATTATTGGACACGCCAATGTCGATTCCGCCCACATTCAGACGAAGGGTGTCAAATTTTAGCTTACGTCTTACCACCATTGATGACGTGACGCGAATTTTAGCTTGTTTTCGACACCCCACTCCTGCACACGCGCGAGTTCGGCATAAGCACGTCTCTCTATTTCCGAGGGCCGTCTCGCCGTCGAAGACTAGAACGATGTCATCCGCAAATGCTTGATAATAAACTCCTTCTATTTCCAACTTCCATAGGAGAGAATCCAGCAAGAGGTTCCAGAGAATCGGCCCAGATATGGACCCCTGAACACACCCCTTGCTGGTCTCCCTCCTCACTTCCCTGCCGCAGTACCTCAAGCATACACTTCTTTCCAAGTAGCTATATATTACCCGTTTTAAGCTCCTCGGACATCCCACCCCAGCCAAACGCATCTTCACAGCCGGCCACCAAGCGCTGTCGAACGCACCCTCTATGTCCAGGGAAACCACAACAGTTATCCTCTTCTCTTCCCTTTTATTTCGGATGTGGTTCACTAGTGCATAGAGGGCGTCTTCGGTGCCCCTTTGTGACATGAAGCCGTATTGGTGCGGGCTTATCCAAGGCAAGAATCTGTGCTTCAGTCAGGCTTCCAACATCTTTTCAAATATTTTTCCGAGGATAGGGAGAAGCACAACAGGTCTGAAGGATTTGGGAACACTGTATGTCTCCTTGCCCGGCTTTTTCAGCACTATGACTGTTGCCTCCTTCTACATTTTTGGATTAAGGAGGATTAAGGAGGGCAAGGAACCACACAGGGTCACAAGCCAGAGACTTAGCACATATATCAGCCGTAAAACCGTCTACTCCGGGAGCTTTTTTACTTTTGAAGCTGTTTCGGGCTCTTCTTAATTCTTCCATTATAAATGGAGGGTCCTTCTCCTCCGCACTCGACAAATTCACGCTATGCATCAGCTATTTGTCGGATGCGGCGATGGCGATATATGTCCTCATCTTCCCGGTCACTCGGAAAAAAGGTTTCGGTCAAACATTCTGCAAAGCCTTTTGGGTCCAGGGCTACCTCACCCTCAATAAGATGAACGTTCTCTTCTCTCTCTTTCTTGCTTCAATTTCCTTCCAGCTCCTCTCTTGTGCCTCTTTCACACTTTTTTCATACATCTCTTTAATTTCCAAGTACTCTGCAACCACGCTGTCTCCGGCTTGGTCAGGTTGGCTTCGATTTTCTAAATACGCTAAAAACACTAAGGTAGATTAGTAAGTTCGCATTTCGAATTGTAAAATATCTACCAAGTTTTTTTTTACCTGTCCTAAGCCAGAAATTCAGTATTTAGGGAGGATGCAACATACCTATACCAAATGTAATGTAAATACATAATAATACGTAGGGAGGTATCGTCATTGGTAAGTACCTATCACATCTGCTTAGGTAAAGGCGCGCGCTCGTCACAGCACGTCACAACACAACGGGTTCGTCAGCACTACGGTGACCATAAATTTGGCCCTTTATAATAATGTATGACCATAAATAGATTGATTAGGGTTTTCTTCGAGTCACATAACATAATAAGTATATAGTTAACTCTACCAACTCAATATCTATGAGTGATGAAATTGTCTCACCAGCAACTCTGTATAAAATTCTTAATACATAAGTACCTATGTAGATTTAATATTGTAATAGTTTGTACACAACAGTTTTTATACAGTATATTTATATTGTTTTTTAATATTTGGTACAAAAAAGTTTTTCTCTTTCATTATGCAATTATTATAGCGCTTTCATTCTGGCTGAACATTACACAATGGTTCTAAACTACAACAAGCATGGATGGTTAATTAAATTTTATTGATTACTACACTAATAACATTTCGATAAGCCAGAATCAAATTGTTTGGTGATCGAAGCCAAGAAATTTGCAATTAATCGGCTTGTTGAAATGTTATTTTTAAATTTGTGTTTTATTTTTTGTAAGTATTTTTCTGAAATCAGGTCAGAACTTTATTAATTAGTGCTTATGATTGAATGTTGTTTGTATGTATGTTACTCTGCCATGCAAAAACGACTGAATGGTATTAGGTAAGATGGCCTGGGTATAGGTCACTATAGAATAACTTAAAAATACTTTTTATCCCTAAGTAATAAACCCTAGAGATTATTGTGCCCGAGAGAAAGCAGGACCTAGAATGAAAAGCTCACGAGGCCAGTCTCCCTCCGCAGACCGTTATCTTTAGAGTGCAGAGGAAACCGCTCGCTGAGTCAAGCTCACTTACGCTGTAAACATGTTTTTTGCCTTGCCATAGCTACCGGCACCTTTAGACAGAACAATTCCGCAAATACCTAGATCTTATATTAAAGAAATGACGAGTGAAATCTACTTATCATATTTTATTTTAAGCTAACGCCGCGCTGGTGCTGCCCGACGTCTTACCAACTAACGACAAGTCGGCATTGGATTCATTTTTCATCATAAACAAAAAGACTGAGCGAGAAGAGGTGAACGCTACTAATGGGGACAACACTAGGCACAAAAAAGCATTTAAACCTTTGATAAACGACCGGCACGATGCTATATTGCTCACCCAACCGCACAACGACATTTACGAAAACTTACAAAAAGCTTTAAATAAAATGAGAATTCAAGAATTTGAGGAAGACGTGAAAGACAAGAAGATCGCTGCAAAAGATATTCTTAGGTTCCACCCCAAATTTTAAATCGTTCATTAATTGAACCATAATTTCGTATTTTTCTTTGCAAATAAAGTGTTTACTTAGCTAACCATAGGTACTCAGTTTCTTTTTTGTTATCTACTCGATCAACATCTACATGATACGACTGAACGTTTAAAAATAAAAGGAAACATTGGACACTCGCGTCTCTCTGTATAGTCACGAGCAATAGTATGTGGGTATACACTTTAGTACCCTGTCACAATTAAGTAAGTCAAAGCAATAATATGGTATTTCAAAAATACAAATTATGACAATGTTCTAAAGTGTATCGATATATACTATTGTTCGTGACACATCAGTGCCTCGAGATGTTACACGAATTTCCCATTTTTTTTTTTATACTTATATATTCCCATAGGCTTGATAAAAAGTATTCCTTGAACGAGTTCTGACATCCCTCGTAACCATAACATGAAACTCCGGCGTAGGTACAAGCTATATAGAAACACTACCTGTTCTTAAATGTTACTTGGTCCGCGGTGGACGCGGGTAGCAGGAGATCCGACCGATCTGGGCCTTAGTTGATAGAGGGCAATGTCAAGCAGTGGACCGATGAAGGCTGATGGTGATTATAATGATACTTGCTGTGATATAAAGCACGGAGTGGTACCTCCTGACATGGCATAGATGTCGCTTGTAACATCTACGTCATCTAATTCCACGAGGTTTGTCTCTGGTGATCCATTGGGAGGAGGGCATGGAGCAGGGTGTGGCATCTGTATAAACTTTTCTACCGTTTCTTTTTTTTTATTTAAGATTATAGATAGAGGTTTAGATTTGTGATCAATCATTGAACAGAGTGGCAATGCGGAGAGGCGGTTTTAATTGCAAACTGACTCACAAATCTAACGTGAACATACCTGACATGAGATCTTCTATCTGAGGACTATATGAGACTCACAGCATACCTGGATAATATACTTAGTAGTATATATAATAAATAAAATAAAATAAAAAGCCTTTTATTTCTTGCATTCTTAAATACACAAAAAAATATATCTATATCTACATAGCTATCCTAAAATTAAATCTATTTTTTTACACTTGTAATTATTTAATTATGCAGAGAACTGGTTAGTGTGAATCCGCAAGAACCACTCCTCGGGTGAAGGCCTCCTCCAGAAGAGACCATGACTCTCAATCTTGTGCAACCTGAGTCCATTTTGTTCCAGCTATCTTAACTATGTCGTCCTGCCATCTCGTATACGGTCGTCCAACGTGCCTCTTAGGGTCAACTCACACCAAAAGCGCGGCGAAGGGCAGCGAAGCGGAGCGCAGCTTTATATGTCATATGAATTTCAACTTTATAATATTTACTATAATACTTGTTATCGCATGAGAAACTCGAACGAGACGCGCGGATTCCAGCGACTGCTCGAGAAGTCGCTGGAATGCTCCAAAAGTTTTTGATAAGAATTTGATAATAAGTAGGTACTATAGCAATGAAAATAAAGTTGAAATTCATATGACACATAAACTGCGCTCCGCTTCGCTGCCCTTCGCCGCGCTTTTGGTGTGAGTTGACCCTTACCCCTTGGGCCTTTCCAGATCGTAAGTCTTTAGTCCACCTATCATCCTGCAGTCGCGCAACATGCCCAGTATAGATAGTAACCCATAAATATCTGTACAACCAGAGATTAAACTTATGTGCTTTGCTTCATTATCTGTTTGCTGCTTCCAGTTGAATATAAATAAAAAACCAAAATAATTATAATATATTTTATTAATTATAAAAAAAATCCAAAACAGCCCTCACCGAGCGCACCCCGCGCCGCACGCACCCCGCGCCGCACGCACAACGTAACATTACCTACGTCTTTAACGAAGTAAAAGCGGACTATGCGACGGACGACAACATAACCGGTCTGAAGATGCAGCGTACTGCGCTGACAACGTAACCGGGCTGAAGTTGCAGCGGTCTGCGTTAGCAATCCGACTTGACTGAAGTTACAGTGGACTGCGTTAAAACCCGACTCGACTGAAGTTGCGCAAGACTCCGCTAACAACCCGACTTGACTGAAGTTGCGCAGAACTAAGCTAACAACGCGATCCAACTGAAGTTGCAGCGTATTGCTCTAAAGAAGCGACGCCACTGCAAGCATTTCAACAATCTATGAAAAGCATGTAAAGGTGATTTTGATATTAGCAACATCTTCCCGCAGACATATTTACTTTAAAATTACAATCGGTCGTAATGATAGGCATCGTGATTTTGTCAATATACGTTCTTTTCCTAGGTTTTCCACTTCGATGTTTGAAAACTTAAACTGTCAGTTCGGATAGAATTATTGAGATTCTTTTACATCTTGTCTCAAAATTTTAAATGTATAATAAATAAGGTGAAATGCATTACAACGTTAATCCCGACACCAAAGATACTTAATTCAACTAAAATATTTTATGCAAGTACCTACATTCGGTACGCGGTGTCGCTTCTAGTGCAATTTGAAATATTGTATTCCTCAAAATAGATTTTTATTATGTCATGTTTTAATACATAATGTATAAAATAATAATATTACACAACAAGCCCATTCCGTCATTTTCAACAAGTATATTATTTGATAAATTATAGATTGTCTATAATTCAAAAGATATTGGCAAATTCAAGGCATAATATTGTACTTCCTATTTCATTGATCTCTTATTTATATTAGTGCAGAAGTTAGAGATAAAGTGACAATGTATAAAGTACAAATTAGATGAGAAGACATACGTCTACTTCATAGTACGAGCAGCGCCATCTATTGGTATAGTGTTTGATCTTCTACACACCACGAATTGGCAAATAAAATACTCTCTTATTTCATTTGAACTTAAATTAATT
Source organism: Calycopis cecrops (assembly GCA_001625245.1). Lineage (NCBI taxonomy): Eukaryota > Metazoa > Arthropoda > Insecta > Lepidoptera > Lycaenidae > Calycopis > Calycopis cecrops. The sequence goes on from LUGF01000971.1 coordinate 114,745, forward strand.
TATTATATACTAAAGATGAAGAACATGTCTTTAGTATTTATGTCACTAAATGGGCACCGCGCCTTATTTTTTTAAATATAACAAACATATCTTAACTAACACAAGTTATTTGATAATAGTTATAGTTGCAATAAACTATAACACGATATGAATACAATTTGTACACCGAAAACATAACGAAACAAATTAAACATACATGGTATATTGGTTTTCAATGTATTCAATAAAAAAATATTAATAATCTGTACAGATTTGAATTCAGAACAGATTCACAGACTAAAAATATTTTTTTATTTATTTATAAAACCGATAGGTAATTATTGCCATGTAACAGTGCGCTCTATTTTATTTATAAAAATAATTTATACACTAACTAATAAATAGGAAAACGATTGAGATAGATCCTTATTTAATGGAATCGATATAACATGTCATAAATAAGTAGCAAACTGCTAAAAAATAAAGCTTGTAAACCAGAGCGCTCCACGCAAAAAATACTTCCAAAAGTAAATACAACTTTGTGCTGGCCTTTGTATTGACAACGCTACACTGACATGTCGCTGACACATGTGGATTAGCTGACATCCATCTCATTTCTAAACCCGTAAATAATTCTAAGCTACCATCTACTGGTCCTGGGTCCTTAGTTGCTTTTTGCGTTCTCACGCGAAGCAAAAGAAACACCTTGCCTCAGATAGTTATAAAAATTTGCATTATCATCTATACTATTAATATATATGAACAGTTGCTCACACCAATGAGAGTATATCTGGGCTAATTTGTAATATAAATTCACATTTGACTATAGGCTACTTGACAGTTTTAAAAATAAAAGCTTATTTAATTTAATATTTAATAAATACGATTTTTTAAGTCTTTATGTAATGAAATAATTTATAAATAATCAATACTTTATTTTAAAATACGTTTTTTTATTATGTAATATGCACAATAATGTATATTTCATTCATTCATTCAATCATAGTACTAGTCAATCATTTATAGATCAAGCTCAACTTATGGATTTGTCAACTGCAAAAGTTCTGAATAGTACTAGCAGTGATTTTTGGAACACACTTGTTAATAGTCACTGTCACTTAATACTTATGATTCAAAAATTCAAAAAGCCATTTTGCTTAAAGAAGCGTTTGCGCGGGTTTAATAAATTATGAACCTTTAATTTGAAAATTTGAGATAAATACTTATCAGAATTAAAAACAAAAAATTGTATAAGTTCCTTGATCACTAATAAACATTCTTGAGTGATTTTTGAAAACTTGTCAAATAGCCCATTGTAATTCGTATTTTGACAACAAACCTTCAGCTACTCAAAATAAACCGTCTATAACACAACAAAACTTAACAAGTTTTCTGTTTTCATGTATGTACAAAAATAATATACATTACGTATATACAACTGGAATGATATAAACATTGAAATAAAATATAATTGGTTCAGCAAAATTCAAGCCGTACTATGAGTTGTAGCGAGCAAGAAATTATTTAAAAATGGCTGCCTCCGTCTCACACACAGTTATTGCTATCTATTTTTCCCTAATTTAATTAATTTAATGACACTTTCAACCATTTTTAAATACTTCTTTGTTTGCACTCTCTCAGTGCATATAAATTGTCTGTAGCGTTGTCAACTGGTCCGTGTGTACCCCGGGGGGGCACGGATTCAACTGGTCTCCGAGGTCTCACCCGATGAGGCGTGTCTGGACACATTCTCTTTCCTGTGGTTTTTGCTGTCAATGTGTAGCAAGCAACCAACTGCACCAAAGTACCTGCAAGGAGTATTTATGATTAAACTATGAAAGAGACCGTGTCAGTTACATTAAATATCTTTTACTTAAGACTTTCTTGAACGAGGTATACGCTGCATTGCAGCGGAAATGGGTCTGCACGAATTCCCGCTCACACGATATCAACGTAAAGTGATAAATGTACTGTTGCGTTTGGTGTGGTCTATGATTTTCCGGTGTCGCTAGTCAAAAAAACTTTTCCAAGTCGTCAAAAAGTTACCAAATGACATTTGAATGCCTGACGACTGTCCTGTAGCAAAAGGCTAGTCTGGGACACATTAGGACTCGTGCCGTTACCGAATTGCTCCCTTTTCCAGCAGATCCTGGGTCACATTTCCCCCGAGGCCGCTGAGGGCTTCTGTGAGATTTAGCGGGCACATGCTCGAACTTCGACCTTGTAAGTCGCGTCTATTGAGCCTTTAGAACAAGATAGGCGAATCTCTTTACGTATACGTGCCAATTTTCTAAAAAAATGTATATGAGATCTTAGACGTGTTATCAAATAATCTTGACTTAGTGAACAATAATATGATAAATATTACCAACTCAAAACTCATTATTTACCACATAAAACGTGCCCAAAATATTGTGCTACGTGCCTGCAATGGCACGTGTGCCATTGGTTTGCCATCCCTGCCCTATGAGTTAAAGCTAGCAGGACACGTGGACTCACCCCTCATGCTCTAGGAACAGCGCCTTGAGCGCGCCGCGCGACCAGTACGACATGGCGTACGAGAGCAGCTTCATAGACAGCGGGTTCACGCGCAGGAAATTACCGCAGAACACCACCTGGGAACGAGTCATTACTGCATTTTAGACGAGTCGGACCAGCACCACCGAGGTGTTACAGCGCGTTCACGACCACAGCGGTGCGAATTGCGGCGCGGTGAGCGGATCGTTTGTCTCTCTTTCACTCGATACTCGACGCGCGAGTGAGAGACCGGCGCGGTGAGCGGATCGTCTGTCTCTCTTTCACTCGATACTCGACGCGCGAGTGAGAGAGAGACCGGCGCGGTGTGCGGATCGTCTGTCTCTCTTTCACTCGATACTCGACGCGCGAGTGAGAGAGAGACAGACGATCCGCTCACCGCACCGCAATTCGCACCGCTGTGGTCGTGAACGCGCTGTTAGTCTTGTTGAAATGACAGTGACATTTGACAGGTGTGCGCACATTATAACGCCTCCACGCCGACTCGCTCAACTCAACTCGTCGTATGGCATATATATGAGATGAGTTGGAGTGGAGTCGGCGCGGCGTCGAGTTGGAGTTGAATTGAAGTGGAGTCGGCGTCGAGCCAATTTAATGTACGAACACCTTTAATGTGGGCGAAATAAAATTTAATATTAAAGAGCGTTGTGTAATTTTATTGGTCCAAATTTATTTTCAAAATATTGTGATCAGTCTAGGTCTCTAAATGTTCATATATACACATACATTGAAAGCCGAAGTTCAACAGTATACAATGCTTGCATGCATGCGTGCATGACGTGTGTGTACTCGTGACACTTATTGACTTTTGCATACTTTTTAATTTTCTTCTGCTTGTCATTTACTGGGAAGAAACAGTACCTGTCAATATCACCTGCATGATCAATTACGGTGTCATTTTTTTGTACATACTATTGCCTATATTGGCCACGCCCTATTTTTTTTAGTAGGTCAATTAATTTATCATATAAATTTTGAGTTTGTGATAAAGTATGACTCTATCTGTTCCTTGAGAGATGTGATATAATTTAGTACCTCTTGAAGTTGTAATTTCAATTAGGTAGCATCCCGCAATGTCCCCTCATATGAATCTCGGCATGGATTTAATATTTTTGTTTACGCGAGCGTGTCTGTGTGCGTGTGCGAGTCCGTATACGTGCCCGCGTGTATGCGTGCACATGTGTGCGTGTACTCACTCGCTCCAGCCGCTCGTTGGAGGCGCAGAGGCGCGCGATGGAGCCGATGTTGTTGGTGATGGTGACGAGGGTCGCCCGCGCCAAGTCCGCGCGCGACACTTTGGCGCGCCGGTCCGCGGAGCACATGTGACCGAAACTGTAATAAACATTCTTTAACGACCTTTTCTTAGTTGGTAACGTAGCGGGTAAGTTATGCCTGCAGACGCAGGTTCAAATTCCGCCATTTTTTAATAGCATAGGGTGTCCAGTCGGGTTACGTGATAGTAAGCGATCATCAACACCCACAGACATACTCATCACTCACTCGCAGATGGGCTGCCGGCCGTTCGGAGGTGAATAGTGGTCACCGCACACATATCAACTCGGTAAGGGAACGTAACCATATCGCCTTCGCTTATCGAGGCAAGGAGATTACGTCACATTTCCCATTAGTGTACATTGCAGTATGGATTTTCATACAAATAATACTGAACAGCT
>LUGF01000971.1:159017-178019 GCA_001625245.1 Calycopis cecrops
TCGTGACTTTCCTACGATTCCAGCTTTATCCCAGGGGATAAGAAGTATCCTATAATCTATGTCAGCTGATACCCTATCTGTTTAACAAATTTTATCAAAATCCGTATATAATATTAAGTGTGATTTACTGATTTAAAAACATCGTCGTTTGTTGAGAGTGACATTTTGTACGTCCTATACACAACTGACGCCAAGCGCAATGGCGCGCTGACAAATATGTGATCTCTGTTGGCCGAGTTCTAGCAAGCGAAACCGATAGCGCTCCGAAATGAGGCCAGTGGTCACGATCGACTGCGAGTTGAGACGAGCTTCGCAAAATGGGTCGTATACACGTTGGCGTGGCATCACTCGGCCAACTAGGCGAGCAACAAGGAGCGATGGCCAAACAATGCAAATATACTGTCTACACGTCGGTATTGGTGTTCACTCGTCGACGCTCGGCCAACATATATTGCAAGCTTTAGATCTAAGGCCATATAATACAAAAAAAATAACTGTCAACAGTCAAGTTCAAGAAAAGTTAAAATAAAAAAAAATAAATGTCAAATGCATTATAAATTTTCGTGTTTTTGTTTTTCCACGAATTTAATATAAATTTAAATCATACTATAATATTACATATCTGACAATAAAGACATATTATTATCGAGTTATTCACAATGGGACTAACAGATTGTAGTATACCTGAAGATAAACTTCCACAGTGCTGGTCGGATGATGTACGAATGAATGCACTTTTTGCTCCTTTTCGACTTAAATCCGCGAATCCCGAGTCATGGGAAATGAAAATGAAGTTCTGGTCGGATATGGTGAGACAGTGGTGCAAGTTTAAAAACGATCCTATAGTCACTGCAGCAGATGTGAAATGCGTTTATCAAAGGAAAGGTCGCACAGCAGTCTGTATAGATATCGTCATAGAAGAGATGTTCAGGTTTGTAATTTCATGTATTTTATAGGTTACAAATATGTTTCATTAATAGTAACATCCTCAAGAATGTTAATAAATGTACCTTGACTGTGCATCATTTTGTCACTACTTACCTGTCCTGATGATGACTTTTGTTGACAGTTTTTAAAATTAATAATATTATTAACCTATTTCGCTTTATATCATAATGCAATATAATGTTCAGATGCAATAATAATTTTGATTGTTACAATGATTTAACAGCATTATCTTCATCATCGACTTCATTTGGCTATGGTACTTGTGGTGTGATATTTATTTTATCGTTGGTATTTGATAAACACAAGACCACGAATATAATAAAGACTTAATTTTTAATCACATTTTTTCCAATGTCTGAATAATTATATTTCATAGGATAGGTCAAAAAGTAAGGCAAGTTGGAATCTGTACCCTCTGAATATAAATATAAGATAATTATGTGCAGGTCCATTATGCAATCATTCACTGGATTCTCTAAACATATATTCATGTAAACAGTGATTGACATATCTTATATATTAGCAATGTAAGCCAATATTTGCCCCAGTAATTATAGGGTGATGGTTGCACATAATATTGTTTATAGAGTATATAGTGCTGCCAACTAATGTGTGAACATGTAGGAAGCATTGCTTGTGTGACAATTTGTGATACTATTTGAGAATTTTAACCTAGAAAAGCTGTGGGCAGGAAGTGGGAAAGGTTAGCCGAAGTTTGAGGCCAGTGGCGTGCTATGGAAGAGTGTCCAACAGTGGACTGCAATAGGCTGATGATGATGATGATGAACCTAGCAAATAGGATATAAGTTTTTTATGTGTTAAGAGTAATCCCTAATGATAAGCAACAATCTCACATACAAGAAAATTGATTTGCAAGAATACATGCGGCCAATACATACCAAACACCATAATGATGTGTTGCTAAGTTGACACCAGGAACAGGTAGGGTGGTAGTAATTAACCAAATGAACAGTTCGAATTTTCTGCTCCCTACTCGAAGAAAAATAAATCTATCATCACCATGTAAGGCCAGTTCCATAAATTTTAATATGTTTATAAAGTCTAGTAATTTAATTGGATGGGATTAGGACAATGTAACCAATTATGATAAAGTAACATAATGCTTTTTAATCCTTTCCATGCCATCATTATTATTATATTAGGCCCTATTTTATGTGTCGCATTGTTAGCCAAAGGCCTCACCATATTCCATATTTTTTTCATTTTTCTCATCTTCATCATGCCAATCAGGCATGTATATGTTGAGTTCATCTCGCTTTCGAGTATCTAGTAAATATGTGCTATCATATATTTCAGAAATGGACAACTGTGCCCTCTCTCCAAATATCAACAAATTCTACACAACGGTCCGGAAGGATGGGTCAAGTGGGGAGCGAAGCTTGCTTTTAAACCGGCAGCCTTTGCTCTCACAGCTGTTGCGTCATTTCTGCCGATGCGAGAGGTCACTGACTCTAACGGACTACCCAAAGCCAGCATAGATTCAACTCAGAGATTTGTTTTAGAATCTGCTGTAAAGGTAAATTTAATTATAAGTACTAATATTTTTTATATTTTTCTTTTCTTTAGACTGTGAGAATCTATGAAACAAGAATACACCATATTAAAATATTTATTAGATTAGGTTTGACAAATCAGAGAGAAGTTAGAAAAGTCGTAATTCTTATTCAAAAACTTGATCATTCAGTCATAACTTTTAACATTGTAAACTGACATACATGACCTGCATGTTTGTCCATTTACGGGTTATATTTTGAGTGAGAGATACCACCTTAGTTGTGCTTTTCCCATTCGGGAAATAAATAACGGTATCTCTTATCGTCTTTTTACAGGATCAGGCGACAGAACTCATTAACAACTTCCCTTCTGGTGTGGAGCGCATTGGGACTATTGAAGACCTCATGAGGAAGACTGGTAGCAACAATCGGGAAGCATTCGAAGTTTGGTTGGGATATTTAGTGGCACAGGGCCTGGCGGCCAAAAAGGGAGATGTAGTGAAATTAGGTAGGATTCTTGTAGCAATTTTGATATTTTAATTATAAATATTTCTTACTCTGACTTAACATTTTTATTCTTCTGGAATCTTTTTTTTTTAAATTTTTTACGTTATAGGGGATCAAACGAGCAGTCGAAGCCATTTTCAGGACTACCGACGCCCAGAGACATCCACATAGTGCCTGTACAGATGCGCTGCCCTCCTATCCCTATCCCACCTACTTGGGCCACCGGCTACTTACACACCGCGCGAAACGCGACAGCACAGCTGTCACTTTACGCCGCTCTCGTGTAAGCGAGAGGTACCTCCCTGGCCGTGCCGGCCCAATTTCGCTGCATGTAAGCATGTGCAAGCAGTGTGGCACTACCTCTTACTACTCCTACTAAAATCTTTTTTTTCTCGTTTGCCCACTATATCAGTGACCATAGACATCCGCAAAACTAGTTGTCTTGCAGACGCGTTGCTGGCCTTTAAGAAAGAGGAATGCTCTTGTCTTGAAGATCCCTTATCATATTTGTCATGTTATAGTCAACATAGTGTCATACTGACATCAACAAACAACGAGTTGTACCTACATGTTGCCATGTCAACGAGTGAGAGGTGCCCGTCCGGTGCCTGTCTGATATATTTTTATTTCCCAGCGGAGGGCAGCAAGCGCGTGTCACCAGTTTCCGTCCTGGACGAGTCGCTGGTAAAGATGTGCATCGCGGAGCGGCGGCTGGAGGAGGACTCGGCGCGGCTGGCGCGCGAGGTGGCCGCGGCCGCCGCGGAGGCCGCTGCGGCCTTGAAGCTGGGCAACAGGATTGCGGTGAGGCACTCGATTGCTATGCTGGTGGTTGGAGGTTCCTGTTCGAGTGTTAGGATTTTTTATTAGTATAAGGGTCAATTCACACCGAGACGCGACGCGACGTGACGCGCTGCGCAGCGCGGCGCCGCGAGATGCCTCGCGGCGCCGCGAGACGCATCTTTAAATCGTATCATCAACGACGCCGCGCGGCGCAGCGGAACGTGTCTAGTCGCCACAGCTGTGCCGCGGGCGACCGCCCCTCCCGCGCCCACCCGACACCCGTAGTTAGGGATGATTGATGTTAGAAAAACTCTTTACCACTCGACCGAACTGCATGAGATCTAAACGAAGTCGGGACGGAAATAGTAGACAAGTCGCCACAGCGGCCTCAGGCTGCGCCTCGCGGCGCCGCGCTGCTTCGCGCAGCAACGCGAGACGCAGCACCGCTCTTGCACGCCGCGCGTCACCGCCGCGTCGCGATACGTCGCGCTGCGCCGCGAGGCGTCTCGAGGTGCAGCGCTGCACATCGCAACGTATCTGAATTCTCACAATGAAATGTGTATCTTTTCGAGTAGTAAATAAAGTATATTTTGAGTTGCTCTATGTAAAATATACGCGCGGCGCCGCGAGGCGTCGCGTCTAGGTGTGAGCTGACCCTAAGGGGGCAAACGGGGCAAGCCATCTTCATGGCTACCTACGCCCATAGCTATTCATCGTAGAGGTTAAAGGAAACAAGGTACACAAATTGAAGTGCTACCAACTTGAAAGCTATCGACGCAACACCGATAGCTGCGTAATTGCGGATCCTACTATCCTATAATATTATAAATGCGAAAGTTTGTATGTTTGTTTGTTTGTCACTCCTTCACGCACACATAGAGGGTAACTTGGATTAACATATTTTTATCCCGAAAAAATGTTCCTATGGGATGCCATGGGATGATTTTTTATTTTTCACGGGGTCGAAATTTACGCGAGTGAAGCCGCCGGGCACAGCTAGTATTTAATACTTTTGTAGTACATCGATTGTTCGACGCACTATCGAACGGCATCCAGACTCCCGCGTGCGGCGTCCGCTAAGCATCCATTGTTTTTATTATAATCGCAGCGAGGACGGAGGAACTACCAAATCGACGACTACGAAATCGTACCTTAGTAGGGTACTAAGCCTCCCAGGCTGTTTCTGTACCATAATTTTTGTAAATTTAGAAATTGTATCGTATTATATCATTAATAATATGCAAATGTATTTGTATTTTTATATATTTTTTTAATCTTACATATCACAACATGAGGCCCGCTGAGTTTGTTTCGCCGATTCTTCTCAGGACAGGGCTAGGGTTGAACCGGTGGTAGATTTTATTGTTGACGTTCAAAAATAATTCCTGTAATTCTATTTTAAATAAAAACTTGTTGATTTTGATTTTGACGCCACAATCGACATGGAACTGCCGCGCGGCCGCGTGACGCTCTTAGTAGTGGGTCGACTGTTCAAAATCAAAATGGTTTTATTCAATAGAAATATAAAAAATATGTAGAATTATAAAAATTGCTTTTTGACTGTCAAAAATTACGTCTATCGCCGGTTCAACCCTAGCCCTGCCCTGAGAAGAACCGCAGAAACAAACTCAACGGGCCTCATGAATTAAAGAATTATCTGAAAATATACACAAATACATTTTTGTTATATTATATGCAAACACAATTTCATAAATTTACATTTATTTTTGTGCGTATTTTTATTTTTGTTATTAACATAATAAAAAATCGCGACGAGCAACTACCATCAATCGAATTGTGCAATAGCAGTATTTTCAATTTAGGTGATTGTTTTTTTGGAACAATCGCCCATCGCTGATTGCAAAAGAATGTTTCTAATAAGTTTTCTTAAGACAATGTATTGTTGCAGGCCAAAAACCACCTCCGCAAGAAACTGAAGGCGCAGCAGCGACAGGACAAGTGCGAGTCGGCGCTCGACAACGTGCGCCAGCTGCTGCAACACGCGCGCAGTGCGGACGTCAACTGCGCAGTGGTGGACACCTACAGGTGAAGTTACCTCGCTGTTGTGTAGTGGACACCTACAGGTGAAGTTACCTCGCTGTTGTGTAGTGGACACCTACAGGTGAAGTTACCTCGCTGTTGTGTAGTGGACACCTACAGGTGAAGTTACCTCGCTGTTGTGTAGTGGACACCTACAGGTGAAGTTACCTCGCTGTTGTGTAGTGGACACCTACAGGTGAAGTTACCTTGCTTTTGCACACCTATTTTAACTTCTCAGTCCCGCTCAGTTTTTTTCGCCGGTTCTTATTAGATCAGGGTAATCTTCAAGAAAACCGAGAACGCGACCGAGCGAGCCATGAACCTCTCTTGACCGTGATAATAATAGTTCAATTAGCCATTATAAACACTCACATCGGAATACATCTCTGCCATCTGCGGGGTGGAGCGATGGTGGCGTCGGTAGAAGATAAGTGAATTTTCCTATTTTAAACAAAACGTCATATTGATGTATGTGTGTTTTGTTGTGATTTCAGGTCCAGCGCTCAAGCCATGAAGCGCACCATGGAGGAGAACGGCTTGGACGAAGACAACGTGTTCGATACCATGGACGATCTGAGAGAGGTGAGTACAACGGTGATGACTATGGCCTAGGGGGCTAACTTCCACCAACTTATAGCGAAATCTTGGCCAAATCAGTAAGAAGTAGTGCGAATTGGGCCTGCACGACCGGGGACCTCTTGCTTACACGAAACCTGGGTAAGGTGACAGCTATGCTGTCGTGTTTCGTGTGTTGTGTAAGTATCCGGTGGCCCATGGAGGGGGGGGGGGGGGGGGGAGGAGGAAAGGGGCAACGCATACGCATATATGTTAGCTTTTTTGTTTTACTTTTTACCATCAATTAATGTGTTGTTATTTTTGCTGCCCCTAACTCACTTATGCTAAAGATAAAAGCAAGCTGTAACTTTACGCCGGTCTCGTGTAAGCCAGAGGTACCTCCCCGGTCGTGCCGGCCCAATTTGGCTTCATGCATGCAGGCAGCGTGGCACTGCCTGTTACTGTCTCTTAATAATACCTCTTGATTCCAGGTGATAGACAGCTACAACGAAGTGGGCAAGGCTCTCAGCGGCGGCGTGGAGGAGTTTGATGCAGCAGAACTGGAACAGGAGTTGGCGGAGCTGGTCTCGGGCGGCGGGGCTTCCGGTGGCACGCCGGCCCGGGAGGCGGAGCCCGCCAGAGGTGTGACTTTGAATAGATTTATACAGAGACAAGGCGATATTACACAAAGAATGGCCTCATAAATATCGCACAAAAAATTAAATTCATATTTATTTTTGTGTGAAAAATAAAATAGCGAACTATGGAAAGTCGTAGAAAGTAATGCTGTAAAAGATATCTATCTGTCTCTATATCTATCTATATCTGAGAACTTACTGGTGTTTTTTTTTATTTTTTTCTTATTTTAAAAGTAACCCTATATACATAGGTCCAGAGCCGGTGCTGCCGTCGCCGCCGTCCGAGGCGCCCCGCGGCCGCCGGACGCTCGACAAGGAGTTCGTGTTCGACGGCGAGGCGCAGATGCTGGCCGACCTCGACGGCCTGGAGGACGAGGGACCCGCCCCCCTCGCGGCAGGTACGTGCCGCACCAGGTGCGACAGTGTAGCCGGCGCTGTCATCGGTAGACGATGGTTGACGAGGTCGCACCTAAAGAACTCGTTAATGCCACAATCCGTGTTTCTATTGGACCGGTCGTTCACAACTTTACAATATAATAGTAAGTATTTATTTTTAAATTGAACGACAAAGTTCTTTTTCTGTATTTTAATAAAGTTTATTTTAGGGGAAATTCACTATTGTCAAATACCAAACAATTCGCCGGACCGTATCAAAACCAAAAATTACAATATAAATAACTTCCTTTTTTTAGATCCCAAACCAAGTAAAGTAACTACGAAGGAAGAGAAACCATCACAGCAGTGGTACCCACCGTCGGCAGAGTGTCTGCAGCCGCAGGGCGCCTGGCCGGACCTCAACCGGAGCATAGAGCTGCGCCAGGACGAGCGGCTACATCCAGGTACCTGCCCCCAGAGACACATCATCCACCGACCCAAGGTCCTACCAACCATCGTGACATCCTTTCTTCTCTCTCCAGACCGCATCTTAACTTGTGCCACGAAACCCCGTATCAGACTGAAGTTCGCAGCCGTCACAGGTCACAGTAATACCTCCTATTACTGCGCTCCACCATAACTTTGATTCCTTCCAAGAGGATTCTACGCGCATTTCTGTACAGCGCACACTTCCATAGTGCATGGTGAACGTTCTCTTTGGTTTCATCGCATTAGCCAAGCTCCTACGGCTGATAGACTCAACCTTTTACCTAAAGCATCCATGATTTGAGAGCAACTGTGATACTACCTAGTCAGAAGATCGCTGTAGCCATAACTCTGAAACACTAACATTACCTAACCTGGGTGTTCCAGGTCAACCGCTGAACGTGGACTACTCGGTGGCGGCTCGTCACTACGGCGACGAGTTTGCGGTGCGCGACCACCGCAGCGACGGGAGCGTGTGGTTCTACAGCAGCGAGGACGGCCTCGCGCCCAACACCGACTACACCAGGTGAGACATGGACGGCGGTGCGCGACCACCGCAGCGACGGGAGCGTGTGGTTCTACAGCAGCGAGGACGGCCTCGCGCCCAACACCGACTACACCAGGTGAGACATGGACGGCGGACCACCGCAGCGACGGGAGCGTGTGGTTCTACAGCAGCGAGGACGGCCTCGCGCCCAACACCGACTACACCAGGTGAGACATGGACGGCGGTGCGCGACCACCGCAGCGACGGGAGCGTGTGGTTCTACAGCAGCGAGGACCGCCTCGCGCCCAACACCGACTACACCAGGTGAGACATGGACGGCGGTGCGCGAACACCGCAGCGACGGCTACTTACACACCGCACGAATCGCGATAGAACAGCTATCACTTGACGCCGGAATCGTGTAAGCGAGAGATACCTGCTTGGTCGTGTCGGCCCAATTCAGCTACATGCATGCATGCATGCAGCGTGGCACAACCTCTTACTACCTCCAACCCGGATGCAATGCTCTATCTTACAAAAGTATTGCTCTCCCGCATATTTTACAATATGTTTGACTATTATCGTTGTTACAGTATCGACAGTCCCGGGAAAACGGGAGGAAACTTCCAAATGGCTCCTGGAGGAGAGAGGAAAAAGGCGGAGCCCTGGCCTAAAGAGGAGGACTGCGTTGACGACCTCGAGAGGCGCTTGAAGAACCTCAGAGGGCACAAGTAGTCGTACAACTTAGTTGATAGACCAGAGATATAATTTAGCAGCAATAAACGAGGGTATATTAATTTAGATATTTAAATCACCAGGCCAATCATTAGTAAGGTTCGCTAAAGTGCAGGCATCGTCTGGGAATGTCTCTTGTATGTGGACTAGATGTTGCCCCATTGGTAACGTTGCGTGTATTCTTATGATTCACTATGACTGTGTTTATTTTTCTATGTATGAATATATATTATTTTATTTGATCTATTTTGTATGGTAATTCACTCAATGTCAAGGCGCATGTCAAGGCGAATATAATGTGCCCGTATTATGTATGAATAATGATTATAGAACATTTTTTATGACGAATGATGTGAGCGTCGTTACAGTAATACCACGAAAATAAGTTAAAAAAATAAAAGATTTTATCGTCGAGACAGGAGAGTGTCTCCATCCAGTATAATCCGTCATAACACTCATTCCACAACTCATAAGGTATAAAATATAACAAGAGCTGAGCTCATGCTGTCTCACTCGTAAACGTTTGTATGGATGACAATTGACGCTCGGCTAAGCAAATGGCGGATTACAAAATGGCGCCCAGTGGCGAAGGAAGTATTTCCCGCGTAAAATACTGTCTGCTGACTGGCTAAAATGTTTTCGCACCTTTCAAGGGAATACATATTGTGCAGTTACGTAGCTTATATTTGTGGTACTACTGGACTGGGTGTGTGAATATGTATGTATATCAAATTATTTAATGATCACAGCTGACAATACTCAATAGAGTTTGTAGTCCTGTATACTAACGACCTATTGGATATGATTGTGACTGTGTATGTGTGTAATAGTCAGAACCTGTTTAATACGACTTATGTTAATTAATGTAATATAGTTCAAACTCATAACATGATAAAAAAACTCATGTATTTATATTTGTTGCTTATCAGGCACTTTGTTTTTTAGTGACTGAGTCATGTGTGATAAAATATCACTGTATATAACATTAGTATAATCCTGATCCGCGAATGTACTCATTGTATTTTGTAAAAATGATGGTGATTATGATAGTGAGTATGTGATATGATGGATTGGTGATGAAATGACTCTTTGTATTTGATTAAAACTCGTATTTATATAATGATGACTGATTATGACAGAGACCTGTGTGGTATGATGAAATGTATATTAATGATCGTGTTAATAGTCACTTATAAATGATGTGTGATGTGTATTTCCATGAATGTGTGTGACCTCCACACCTCAATCATCCACTATGTATCATCTACTGAGTATGAAGTTTCTTATTACGTATGTATGTCTATATATCGTCGCTTAAGTTCTAACGTTAAAAGTTAAGTGTTAGATTTAATTGTTGACGATCAAAAAGTAATTCCTGTAATTCTATTTTGTATAAAAACTCTTTCATTCATTCATTCATAACACCGCGGATGTCATTTCTTGAGGAAAATACTTTATAGCATATCATTCGTTAGAACTATCGTAAAATGCATTGTTCGACGAATCAAATCCGAGGATTTGGACGATAAAACACATATGAAATGAGTCAAAGTAGTTGCTAAATATATATATATTAAAATGGTTTTTAGGTGTCCTGAAAAGTCGCGTATTTTGACACACGCGGTGTGAGAACTTAATTGACGATATGTCGATATAATATGAATAATTATATTACTTGGTCAGGACATCAGATGAGCTCGGACGGACCGAATTCGCTAACCCTTTTTGTTGTGCTTGTGACCAAATAAAAAAATAAAAAAAAATGAGAGGAAAATTGTGAAAATTAAAAAAATTGACGGACCTTATTAGCGACTTGGACAATATGTTATATGTGTAGTAGGTATAATATAATTTTGTAATTTAAACTTACGGCCAACTTATTGAACATATAATTTAACTGCCCTTATTTAACAATTTATTAATAATTCTATTTTAAATATTTGTAGTTAAGACAGGACAGCACCTATCTCAAGTAAACTTATTTAACAGTACTATGTTAATAGGGAATATGCATAAGATTAAAATATTTTTTTCATATTATGATCCCACATGAAGTTACAGTAGAATGTGTTTATAATCTGTGAAAACGGTACACTAATCAGAAGTCATACATAACATTTAGTGGAATTTAAAACCCCGTTAATACTGTTACATATCGGGGTAATTTTTAAAATACCAACAAGCTCTCAGATATAGTTAGCATTTTTTATAACAACTTTTGATTCTACGACTTTTGATATAGCTCAATAAGTTAATGATTTCTTAAATTTTAAATGTACTGTGTGCCATTTCAAGTCCCGCGCCGCTCGCGTATGTGGACTGCTGGTAGACCCCCTGCGACCCGCAAGTTCCCCGGCCGCACGCATCACTTACAACGCTCGGGCGAAAAATTTTATTCTTATTTATTTTTATATGAAAAAAAAATCCGACCAAGTGCGCGTCGGACTCTCACCGAGGGTTTCGCACCAACAAAAGGTATAGGGATTAGGGTGACATTTTTTCCCAGAAAATAAAATAGCTTGGTTTTTCACAGCCTTATGAACGACAAAGTTGTATTTGCGTTTTTTGAAATGTATTATTTCTCAAAAACTAATAATGATCAACCACAACCATATATATTTTTTTGATTTCTCACTCCCTTCCTTTAAAAGTTAGAGGGGGGAGGGACGCTCATTATTCCACTTTGGAAGCGTCTCTCTTTCAAACAATTGATTTTGACGAAAAATGGTTTTGGTAACCTTAATATCATTTTTGAAGACCTATTCATAGACACCCGTCACATACATTTTTTAATTTTTTAATTTTTTTATTTTTATTCAAAATTCGAACACAAGTTAGTTAGTTCTCAGAACACAAGAAGCCTACAAAGTTTCAACTACGAAGGCTACGAAGGAAAAAAATGGCTGTGACATACGGACGGACAGAGATACAGACAGACAGACATTACGAATCTATATATTCCGTTTTTTGCGTCCAAAAGTCTTAGAACAAAATATGTTCTTGTTAAAGACTATCTATTTGTGAAAGCTTGCTGGTGTTTTACGAATAACCATGTAAAATAATAAAAAAAGTCTTGCTTATGCCATACCGAACATAATTTAATAAAAGACATAATAAGGCATAGTTAGCAACATGTTCCATGTTTCTAATAAAGAATCTATATCAAAGTCGAAAAATCGCTTTGTAATAGGCTATTTGACACTATCAAAAATATACTACGAATTATAGTCATCATATTAAATAAGATAAATAATAAACCGTATACAAGCCTATTTTATATAAAAAAATACATAATATGTATTGTAAAATTTGCTAAATAAAGTAGCAATTATTTGTCAACGTCAAAAACGTTTTGTGATCGATTGAAACTCAGATGACGTCACTGGCAAGTAAACTCTAGCCGAACTGCCTAGTGTTTACACTTTTGTCACTTGCGTTTGACGTCAATCTAATCATATTGCGCCGCCATGACAGTTTGCACTGTTTTAGGCGCGAGTGTAATAACTCAAACTTTAACAATATTTTTTGTTGCTAAAAAGCTGCTTATTTTCTGGAAATATTTATGTAACGTGTTTAACAAGTCATAAAGTATGAAATAAAAAATAATCAAAAAATTGTCAAATACCCTATTACCTACTTCATGTAAAACGGTTGATCAATTTAGTTGGGGTCTACTGTATATCTAAACAAATTTATTTTACTAAGTGCAGAACTGACGCGGTATGTTCAAAAGCACATAACGCAACACTACTGGTTGAAGAAAAGATGGCGTCTCTAGACAACAAAGCTTTGCAACTGTGATAATAATCTTGGTGTTTTAAAGTACAATTTAGAGACATTGTGTTCGCGACACGTTTTTGTGAACACAAAAGATGCCAACTTGATGACATGAATTTACGAGTTTGACGTAACTGTCACGCGCGAAAATGGCGCGTTTTTTTTTCTAGTAGCCAATATTTTTTCACCAGTCTTATATTTTTATAACAATTAATGTAATTTAAAAAATGTGCATATACCCTTTAACTGTAGTGTTAAGATTCGGTTGTGTCAAAGTTCCTTTGTTGTGTGTTTATGTAAGACACATTGTATATAATGTAATAAATTTAGTGTAAATAGTAGATAGACAAGAAAAACATTTTATATATGGATGTAGTATAAATGTAGATAGAAAAAGAAAAATTGAAAATCCAAAAAAAGTATATAATCAATGCTTTATCCGCTGTGCATGTTACTTTTAATATAGACAGAGTTGTGTACAGATATTGTAGTCATATTGAGAGGAATCCTATGTTTGTTATCCTTGGTTAAGTTTTGGCAATACTGGCGTTTGCATTGTTCTCCAGAAAGATATCATTATTATATCTTTTTGGATAAGAGCCACGTGTATCAAATGTGTAAGTGTGTGTGTGTCCCACGCACACAGATGTCAACGTTTATTGGAATTAATGTTATGTTTATTTTCATAATGCCGGGCGCACTCGTGAGAAAGGTAACCGCGATTCGATTAGACACGTGGTATGAAAACGCCGCGCGGAAAAATGGCGTGACCTTTATTGAATATTTAAAATATTTTCTCGTGTAACCATTATTTTTTGACATTCGCATACGCGCATCCAATTTGAGCGAAACGCGAATGCGAAATCAATTCGCGAACGAATGATTTCGGCGTTTGGAGATCAAAAAGAGTTCCGGCATAATGAAAAATTATAAAAAAGCTTAGTCAATATAATATAAATTTTAATATAGTCGATATTTTTGTACGAGTGTTGCGGTCGATCAGTATTACTATCACAAGCAGCGTAAGATTCGATAAAGTAAAAAAAATATAAAAAAGATGGATTAAAAAAATAAAAAAAAGGTTTTTGTTTGACATGAACAATTGACCAGGTTTTGTTCGCGACATCACAATTTAAAAAGGTCGGCCTTAGTTAATTAGTAGTAATAAAAATTATAAAATACCACATCACCACAACAGAGTGGACCAGTTCTTTATACAATGCATGGTAGAGAGAAGAGAGGTGTGGCCATTCTCTCGCTTTGGGAAAATTTGTGCTCCTCTTGACGCAACGAAGTTGAAAAAAAAAGAAACAGAGGCCTATTTTTCTTATCGTTCATCAGATAAAATAAGTTGTACTGAAGAAACGTGACTGTAAAAACACGAGACATTGGGCGAACTCAATCATTATGTTGGGAAAACTTCAAAAGTTATGCCAATTATGATTGTAATCTACCTAAATATTGTGCTAATATCGCGGTCCGCTGACTCAGCAAATATTTGAATTATTGTGTTCAATATTATGTATTAAAATCTTAAAATATGGAGGTTATTTAGAGATAATTGTAAGATCGCAAATTACCGTCATCACACCTGAACAAAATTGAGAACTGGCAAGTCCACGGTGACAAGACAAACTCGTTATTCTAGTGGCAAGCCTCATAGGAAGTCGCGAGTTCGAGTCTCGTTTTTTTTCACAACAATTAAATCTACCCTCCGTATATTAATTATAACCAGTATCGCTTGCCTTGTTTATTGTGACTTAGAATAAGACTTGTGAATAAAATGAATAATACTAAGATGTATATACGTACGTTGTTTTTGCCATATTTTCATACGTTTTTTATATATTGTCCCGCATTGTATTTTCTTTTTTTTTATTAAAAACCGACCGCAAACTTGTTGTTTTAATACTCCAATAAATCTTTTATCTATATCTTATTAATATTATAAATGCGAAAGCTTGTATGTTTGTTTGTTTGTTACTCCTTCACGCAATAACTGCTGAACCGATTTTCATGAAAGAATCATGGCCAGTTCCCATACATTGTTTCTCCTAGCATCAATTAGAGCCCTCTTAAAATGAAAAAATGTTTAAGTGTTAGGGGACGCTTTAAGAAACTTCAGGAATAAAGAATTTTTACAAAAGACACCGACAAAAAAATGATATTTCGATCTTTGTAATTTGTATTTTAGGTTATGTCAATTGACAACTGTCAATTAAATAAAGCGTAGATTCGTTAAAATACGTAGTATTTGTAGACTTTGCATTTATTATTTGATTATTTTAATGATAATATTAGTAATTAATATGTGTATATTTATTTAAAAATTGTTTTGCTAAATATCATGCAAAAGCAGTATACTTTCCTGCCCTTCTTTTTCGTCCTCATTCATCATGTCAAAAAAGAATAGCCTTGCATATTTAAATATATATATATATATATATATATATTTAAATATAGCGTAGATATAGCATAGCATAATATGACGTATGAGTGTAAAATTCAAACTCTTCAATATGTCAATAGTCAATAGAACGAACGAAAGATTTTGTCTATGAGTTCTAGTCAAATATTATTACTACTAAAATGCCTTCTTTAAATTATTATTAGTTGTTTAAATATGATTATTTAATGTTTTATTTATTAATTATTTATGTACAGTCATATATAATTGACATTTAATTTATTTAAAGTAAAACCACAATTATCCAAAACTTACAAAAATATATTGGTTTTTGTTACTGGCAATAATTATGAATGAAAGTTAAAGATCGGAAGTAATTATGATCTTTATTAATAATAAAATATTTTATCGGTCTCAAAACAAAAACTAATATATTTAAAAAATCTAGAAAATAAAATAAGAGCGTTCTGTATATCTAATTTTCTTAGACACTTCAAAAACGTGCAGTGTTATTCTGACCGTGATTCTTTGGCACACACATAGAGGGTACGTTGGATTAACATAGGATAGTTTTTATCCCGAAATAATGTTCCAATGGGATGCCATAGGATGATTTTCCACAGGATCGAAATTTACGCGGGTGAAACCGCGGGGCGCAGTTAGTAATGTTATAAAGCTGAAGATTTTGTTCGGTTGAACGAGGTAGTGCCACCCTGCATGGTGGCCTGTGGTAGGGTAGAAACAGTATTGCCGTTATTATGGGCATGGGTGTTCTACAAGTCTCCAAAAGGCAGTTTGCTTTATATTATTAAAAATATAATTATATTTTTAAGAACTATCTTAAGAAGTAAGTACATACAACTTTAGCACTAGCTTAGTGATATACAGGGTTGATAAAAGCGAGAGGCATTAAATGAAACCACATATACTATTAGTGCTACTACTATACTATAAGTAAACAAAACAAATTAAATTGCGAAAAAATATTATCACTCTTTGTACCGGGCGGCTACAGCGAGCAAGGGGTGAATGACCCCCGCCGTCCATAGTCGGCGATCAGCTGCGATACGACGTGTACGAAGTGAGAAAAACTTTAAAAAATCCTCTCTCAACTATTGTTCCGATTGATCTGTTTATAGTTGTGTAGCCTGAAAATTATACACTAAATATTATGTGGTTTTATTTAATGCCTCTCGCTTTTATCAACCCTTTATATTATATAGATATGCAGTCGCGTTTTGCGTTCGTCCAATGTCCTATTGTAAGGAAAGAGAGAAAGGCATATATAAACAAACATATCTCCATACCCTCATATTCAAACGTTGCTTTGATATCACAAAAAAGCTCCAACAGGTTGTTCTACTTATATCAAAGACTGTACTGACTGCATTGTCGGACTCGTGGCCCTACGGAAATAAAACTGTAGATTTACTCTTGTCTATGGTTAGACATAGAGAGCAGAGGGATCAGTGTCACATGTTATCATCATGAAGGTAAGAGACAGATCTAGAAAGGATCTAGTGGGATCTAGATGTCTAGGCATCAACTACGGCGTGTCCTACTTCCACTAAGGGATATGAAAAACATGAAAATGCAACAAAAATAAAACACAAACTCAATTACATATATTTCTATTTCATGTACATTAATATTAAAACTTGTAAAACAATCAGTCGACAGTTTTCCATCTCCACGGTGCCGTACCGTGACGTGGACAGGCCCTCACCGTCGAGCTACACCAGCACGGCCGGGAAGTAGCGCCCTCACACCTCCGTGAAGTGACGAGGTAGCTGATATGGAACGAGAGAGGTCGCTGTCTAGAAAGGCAAATATGCTATCAAGGTTTGCAAGATGCACAGTGAATGTAAAAATAACTCTTTTCCAAGTTTAATAATAATTTAAATACATTCAATATTTTAATTTATAACGTTAACTTTATTTTATTAATTGAATATTTTAATTAAATGTATAATTTTTAATGATACTTTTATGTTTTGAATTTATTTTATATTAAAACATTATTAATTATTATCAATGTATAATGTATATGGGTTATGCCTGAAATATTTTTTTTAATATAACTGTTATAATAGTTTTAAATTATTATAATTCGAAATTAATTATAGCCTATACTTTATGTTGGACTATGTCACGTATTCGTGCGAAATTTCATTATATTATAGACGAACATGGTGACGGTAGGTTTTTATATAGATAACGACACATTCTAAATACATTAACTCAGACAAACATCCGGACACGGGAATTTTATATACAGACAATACAACATGAACAGCTTTGAACACAAGCCACTTCAAAAATAAAACAAGCGACTCGCCAACCAACTACAGACGACATAATTCAGGCCACTTACTCACAGAACAAGACATTCTTAACTTAACACGGGCAGTTCAAAAACGGTCAAGTGTGAGTCGTACTCGCACACCGAGGGTTCTTAAACATATCAAGTCTAATCTAAAATTCATTCATTCAAATACTTACTACGCCATGAGTTCGTCTGAACGAGTCAAGAATTAAATTAAACATCAAAGTCGACGTAATGAATTTGACGTTGATTTAGAATTATGACATTTGGCGAGACTTGTGATATTACAATACCTACAAATAAAGGAAATAAAACATTAAACTGATGAGCGGTTTACAACGGTGGGCGGGGCCAGGCTCCTCCCCCAGATACGCCATTCGCTTGACGCATGTAGGTAGGTGAGAAGCACGGCGCAACACTACGCGCACGCCACACACACGCTTATTGCTTTTGGAGCTAAAGCTGAGGTACGTGCAAGGAACAAAACTATGCCGATTAATGATCTCGTGTATTTGCACGCTTTTTCGGTATATTCTAAAAGTAGATAAATATGTGTAGGGGTAGGAAGAAGTCATCACGATCTCTTATTACACACCCCGGTTTTACGCGGCATTTCTCAGTACTCTTAAGTGGTAGGTATGTTGGGGGCGTAGCACTAAGCACGCCAATTCCTTGACAGTATTTAAGCGCCGAAGGCGGGCAGTGGAGGGCGAAGCGCTAGGCCGCCCTGATGGCCGCGTCGAGCTCCGCGATGAGCAGCGAGGCGCGGCGCAGCTGTTCCGCCTGCGCGCGCGAGCCCTCCGCGATGGCCGCCAGGTTCTCCCGCAGCGAGGCCACGCGCCCCGATATCCGCTGCTTCTCGTCCAATAGCACCTCGTGAGCCTTGTTGCCTGCAACCGATTACGTGCTGTAGAACTTATCATATTGACACGGGATACTTAACCACCAACAGTGAGAGGTAGTGCCACACTGCATGCATGCATGTAGTCGAATTGGGCTGACACGACCTCTCGCTTACAAGTGACCGGCGTAAAGTGACAGCTGTGCTGTCGCGTTTTGTGCGGTGTGTAGTCACGAAAGTGGCTGCGGCTTCTTGTTTGCCCCCTTTTATTATGAATAGAGCACGAGACTCACCCAGCAGCGGCAGGTAGTCCCCGGCGCGCTCCGCCCGTATGTCCAGCGTGAACCACTCCTCCATGTCCTCTTCGGAGTCGGTAGATGGCAGCTCCTGTATCACATCACTCATTCAGTGGCGTAACTACAGGGGAGCAGTGTATGCACACATTTTTGTTCTACCTCCCTCTCATAACGAATTAGTCTTACTTCAATCATGTGATCTAAAGCACACATTTTTTTCGAGGTATTAATATTATAAGTATTTTTATCTACACTAATGTTGTAACATTCTACTTATGTTTTCAATACTT
>LUGF01000971.1:213749-244575 GCA_001625245.1 Calycopis cecrops
CACCAAGATGCTGCCACCTTGTTGTGGTGGGAGGGGCTTGCGTGCCTCTATGATCCTCAAGGATATGCCGGACAGGCTTGCGGGGAAAGGAGGCTAGACTAAGAGCAGCTCAGCTGGGAAATCCTCCACCCGTCCCTCTGAATCAGCCGATGGTGGCGTGGAACAGGGCGACTGGCGTGGCGTGCTCCTTTGGAGTTTGGAGTATTAGGGCCAAGGGTCAGGATGAGAACCTGAAGCCATTGTACGGTTCCGACGTCGTAGTAGGGATTGCTCAAAGGCAGCCGGACAGTCCCCAAAGAGGAGAAGACTGGCCTCTCCGGCCTCTCTACTCTTCTTAAAATAGCGGCCGTAGACTCCCGCGGGGGTTTAGTCGGTAGTGCATCCCCGTTTGCAAGCTCGACACTGCACCCGGTTGAGTCACCCGGGCTCCTGGGTACTTGTTACTTGTGTCCTGGGCCATTTCCGCAACTCGACGCTATTGCGCCTTTTTTGCGTGTGGGTGGGCCTTTTCATCTTTCTTCACTTTCACATGTCATTTCGAGTTTAGCTCCTTCAGACCACCATTTTCTTGATGTTGGCGCATGCCGTCTTGAG
This sequence comes from Calycopis cecrops, assembly GCA_001625245.1. Lineage (NCBI taxonomy): Eukaryota > Metazoa > Arthropoda > Insecta > Lepidoptera > Lycaenidae > Calycopis > Calycopis cecrops. Next base: position 214,344 of record LUGF01000971.1, read on the forward strand.
CGTTTTAGGGTTTCCTAGGTAGGACGTTCAAAGCTCTGCTACTCCCGTGCACTCTGTGAGCACGTGAGCTGCTGTCTCCTCTGACTCTAGGCTGGGCTCCTGGGTAGCGTGCGTAAAGTCAATCCCCTGCGTTACCAAACAAAATCTGTCACAGAGTGGAGAGTATTAGGCAATGCGAGGTAGGGACCTGCGGCGCTGTAGTCGGATTGTATGTCGGGATGTGTGTGTGTATGTGTGTGTGACGTGCTTGCATTATACCACCGTGAAGTAGACAGGATTGGACTATTGTGGGAGCTAGGCTAGGGAAGATGAGCGACATACCTGGTGACACCGCTTCGCTTTTCCATTCAGTGATACTCCACATTGCGAGAGGCCATGCAGACGGTACCACATTGGCTGCCAGTAACTTATATTTTGCCCGAAACGCGACAGAACATCTGTGATCTGTTACTTTACGTTGATAATGTAACCGAGGGATGTTCCGGATGGAGCCGTATTGCGTCAACAACCGTTAAGTATACAAGGTGGATACAAACCAAAGGCATTAAATTAAACCACATATACTACAAGTACCTACTGTTAATCGGAGACCATTAAAAAAAAGTTTACGACAAGTATACGAAAATACTTTTTTCAAACAAGTTAAATAGCGAAAAAATAAGGAAAACTTGTAAACACTCTTTATACGCGCCGCCGCGGCCGCTCGGTAAGGTCGCTAAGCCTCGAACGGGGTGAATGACCCCGACGGACTATAGGCGGCGGCGCGTTCGAACAGCTGATGGTACAGAGTGTACGAAGTGAGAAAAAACTTTAGAAAATTCCTGTGGCTAAACTATTGCTCCGATTGATCTGATATTTGTTGTGTAGCCTGGAAATTATACTCTAAATATGTAGTTTAATTTAATGCCTCTCGGTTGTATCCACCTTGTATGCAGCGTTCAAAGCTCTGCTACTCCCGATCAAATGATGGTTATTCACATGTGGACATTTTATTTCCCCTATTGCTTCAGACATTAGGGGAAACTTTTACGAATATGTAAATAAATACGTATACCTATATAATACATCTAGTTAAGTACCCATGTTTGAGCAAACACAACTTTTCTTTCCCAAACCGGCCCGTGATTCGGCGACTCGTTTCAAGATAAAATCGGCCGATGTTCGACCACACACCTACATACAGTCATTTGGAGAAACAAAAATTCTATTACCGTATGCGGTAAAGATAAAGAATAAAGATATCCACTTTAAAATGCACGTACATTTATCTTTTTTGAAGAATTTCTATATTTAGTTTTGTAGTCGATGTTACTATATTATATCGAGTACAAAACTAATTATAGAAATTAACAAAACTAGTATATCGACTCTGTTTTAGAAAACCGGCCCATGCTCAAATAGAGTTTTCTGCGATCGAAAATATATTTAAAATAATTTTATTTGTACATCTAAACTAATGTTATAAAGGAGGTAAACTTTGTGATTTTGTCTGTGGCGGGTAATCTCTGGTAAAAGTATTTCATTAACTTAAAGCTTAACTATTCAGAAGTAAGAGGCTGCTCTTTGTATTAGTACTGGCTATTTACCTAGCTGGAATTTTGTATTAGGTACTGTTGATGTTCGAGACGAAGAGAACCATTCATTTTTTAAGTGAAAACTTGTGACGTAAAGTGGAGCTCCGCTAATCCGTAGTTCTACAAGTGTGTGCCACTTAATACAGGTCTTTGGTACTTTGTAGTTTTGAGTTGTCACTTGTATCTGCAGTCCATGCGACTGGCTGTCTTCATGAATCAACGGACAAGGGTCGGCTTGTACATGGATGATCGTGTTGCAGGTGACGTCACTGACCTCCCTGGACACGGGGGTGCGGCCGGCGCCCAGCGGCGCGGCCTACGTCGCCGAGAGGAACACGTGCCTCAACCTCTTCTCGAGATGGAACGAGACGGACCAGGTAAGATGGCAGGCACCGCAGCCGTCGCTGTAGACCATTCTTTCCCAAAGTAGGCGGTTGGCCCCCTTGTGGGCGCTGGAGGCCTAAAGGGTTCTAGAAAATGATTGTAGGCTTTTAAGGTGAAAAAATGGGGGGCGCTACAAAATAACTGATTTTCAAACTGGGGGTTAGACAACATAAGTTTGGGAACCTCTGACATAGACTCTAGCGCAGACATTACATGAATAAACCGCGATAACATCCACTACAACAGTTAGAACACAGTACAACAACAAACAACTAACTTTCGCGTGTCCCGGTTTATTCAGTCATTTAACTACTAACACTCTTATCTGAAGTGATCAATATGCTAAACATATAACAGAGTACAAGTGTAGAGACGAGTCAAACTGAGTTCTTCTTCTGTTGGGGCGGTCTTCTTCTTCTATCGTGCCAATGGCGCCATTTTAATTGACAAATTAAACTAAAATATTCAAAATAGATTTTGTCGGACCAGTAATTTGTTACGGAAAGGCCAGCATCTGACACCTGCATGAGGTCGGCTTTACTGCAGTTGGTAAGGCACAGGGGCAGGACAAAAGATGGGACATGTCTTGGTCTCGAGCACTGCAGTCGCAATCCGACCTAGTGGCCTAGCCCCACCTTACCAGGCTTGACCTGCAGCGGCCCACTCCTGTCCGAAGCCGGTCGAGCGTGCGCCAGGTGGGCCACTGCAACTCAGAACCTGGCGGAAGGGTTTTCGCGGGCTGAATGAAGTCAGAAGGGACGGGGTAATTCAAGCTCCACAGGTGCTTCCTTTTTTGGGACGGTAGTAGGACACGACTGGAGAAATTTCACACATGACACATTCTGGCGCAGGACCATGAGCTTGACGTGGTCTCAAAGGCCACAGGGTGTACCACAGCTACCTCTGAATCTTAGAAACCATTAACTCTTTAGTTCGATCCAGTAGGTCAAACCGGGACTTGGCAGCTTGGTAAAGCTACCACTGGCCTTCGAAGCTGTTGCATAGAGGATGTGCAGATGTACAGCTTCCGTCCATCGGCTTCAATGGGACACTGAATAAAACGCGTCACAGTAGCTTCACGCAAGCGTCAGCCACGGTCGCGCAGCAATACTGTAACTATTCATACGAGCGTGCGCTATAAGTCACTTAATGCTTTCCTACTCTGTTATTGATATTTCATAAATTATTGTTTTTGACCAAATTAATTTTTCCTTTCTTTCCTTCTCTTTCTTTCCTTCTCTTTCTTTCCTTCTCTTTCTTTCCTTCTCTTTCTTTCCTTCTCTTTCTTTCTTTCCAGGTGGAGTTCGTGGAGCAGCTGCTGTCGCGCATGTGCCACTACCAGCACGGACACATCAACGCGTACCTCAAGCCCATGCTGCAGAGGGACTTCATCTCCATGCTGCCCAGTGAGTGCATAGCATACTAGCAGCCAATCAGACGCGCGCAGATATAATGATGTCCCTGAGAGTTTGGTGCAGACTGGGGTAACGACTGAACATCTCGATTATTGTTGGTCAGAAAGTTAGAAAATCTCAGAACAGCATCAGAATCGGTAGGAATACCACAAAATCTCTTACTTAGGGCTAATATCTATAGAAATACCACAAAATCTCTTACTTAGGGCTAATATCTATAGAAATACCACAAAATCTCTTACTTAGGGCTAATGTCTATAGAAATACCACAAAATCTCTTACTTAGGGCTAATATCTATAGAAATACTACAAAATCTCTTACTTAGGGCTAATATCTTTACAAATACCACAAAATTTCTTACTTAGGGCTAATATCTTTAGAAATACCACAAAATCTCTTACCTAGGGCTAATATCTTTAGAAATACCGAAAAATCGATACGTACGAGATCACTGCCCTTTGGACCATCTCTCACAGGCCGTAGACACTGAAGGCCGGAAAGTCGCCGATTGGCGATTTTAGAAGACTCCTTGTCTCGATGTACGTAAATACCGCGAGCATTTCGCCGAACCGGCCAGGCGCGAGTAGGTACGCACGAGGGTTTCGTACCATAAAAGTTGATATAATTTACCACTTTTCGGATTTATTCATTTATGAATGAATGGTTCTTAATTGTACATTTGTATATTATACCTACAACGATATAAAGACGAAATATTTTTTGTTTGTTTGTATAGAACAGGCTTCAAAATTACAGCATAGATTTGAACCATTAAGTACAGGAAGTAACAGGCGTTATTGCGATTTATATTTTTTTTTATTTTCGGCGAAGTAGGATTTTCGGCGACTAGCAAGAAGTCGACACGTGCAAACACAAAACACACACACACAAATTATGTACTTACACAAAATTCGACCTTCTTTCTAAGGTTATATTTAGCGTTTGACAGAACACAACAGTCAAGGTCAGTCAGGTCAAACGTGTCCCATGTCGGTTTTGAAATTGTCATTGCACAGAAAAACACATGACAAAAGACAGTTTGTAGATTGCAGTAGTCTTTGATACGATTTCAGTTCGATCCATACACGTGCTTCTGAGGAAAGGCTTTTGACATCAATTGATCCTTTAATGGTTGCGTTTCTTCCTTTCGAAGTGCTGAACCCAAAGAAAGTGTTATCGCGATAGCGTTCGATTGCGCGATAATAGACGCCCTTCAGTCGGTCGGTCGGTGTAGTGGAGTGCGTCATGGATTGGTCACACTTCGGACATGGTAATAATAATTTACGATTTATATCCATGCGCTGTCGCTGGAGTCGCTACAGCCTTACAGTCGACACGAAACGCTGAACATACGGTTCAGAGCGAGTTCGAAAAACTTCTTGTGACCGTAACTATTTGAGTATTTAACCAAATGGAGACGCCGCACGCCCAAATGTCCATAACAGAAAGTTTGTCAAATTAGAGACGGACGCGCTGTACACATCTAAACACTAACCCTCTTATTAATAATTCAACTTTTCATTCAGACCCGTGGGTCCGCTTACCTGAAGAGCCTGCATGTGGCTGTGGTGGCTTCTTCCGTTGGTTAAATACTCAAAGCCAGACGATGAACAGGCCGAATAAGGTGGATGTTTATGTTACATCTCTCGGTGCTGGTTATTTTTGTGGGAGTGATTTAGTGAAAAGGGACGCAAATGTCTTTTAGGAAACCGAGGACGCTGGCGCTATACGATTTAAATATACAACTATTGAAATGAATATTTTGGTGGCGTATTTTATTCATATCTTTAATCAGTCATACGACTGATTAATTTCCCTGAAACAGAGGACGTACGTAATATGCGACTGTGGGAATACGTAAGGTGAGAAATTGAAAACTGGTGCTTATTGTAACTGCTCTATTATAATTTTATCATTGATAATACCATTACCAACTTTGCTTATCTGGATTAGGTGTTACTTCTCGTTGGCACATAACCCTCGGTGTATAAGTCCGACTAGCACTTGTGGGTTTTAGGGGGAGGGGCCGAGCCTTTTTATCGAAGGAAGGGGAAGGGGAGGAGCTCTAGCTCCAGAGCCTCTAATAGTCTCCACCACCCACTATTTGCAATGTGACTTTCTTAATGCTGAGCTCCACCGCTCACTACTTTCAATGTGATTTTATTAATACTGAGCTCCACCACTCCGTACTTACCATATGATTTTATTTATTCCAGAGAAAGGCTTAGACCATGTGGCGGAGAACATACTGTCATACCTGGACGCGAGCTCGCTGTGTGCGGCCGAGCTAGTGTGTCGCGAGTGGCAGAGGGTCATCTCCGAGGGGATGCTGTGGAAGAAGCTGGTGGAGAGAAAGGTGCGCACCAACTCGCTGTGGCGGGGTCTGGCCGAGAGGAGAGAGTGGTGAGTATACTTCATGCAATCATACAATGATACAGTAATACCCCTCAGTTACGCGGTGGGTGGGACTGATCTGTAACCGCGTAAGTCGAGGTGTATATGCAAAATAACCACTTTCGATTGGGATCGAATGTTTTTATTTTATATTTATATTATGGTAAATTTTGATTATAGAAGCTAAGCTAAGCATTAATAGCTATTTAGATTTGTCTGAGCAAGTTTAAAAAACTAATATATTGTTTGTGTTTAAAGAAGTGATATTAAAAAACAGCATAACTCCGGTTTCGCCTAAATCGGGGTAGTTCGAGTCGGGGTATTACTGTGCTACCTTTGTTTATATATTACTGTGTGTAGCTGAACACTCACGATAGGGGGAACTCATGGTGCTCACTTAATACCGACGTGAAGTGATGGTTTAAATTATATATACGTGTTGTGTTGTATTTCCAAAAGTAATTGGCAATTACTGCCAAAAAATGGTTAAATAGTCTGAAATGATAATCAAATGCAGCATGCCACATACACATTAATATTGCATACTCACCGTATATATTACATTTTCCAGGATAAAGTACCTGTTCAAACCGAAGCCCGGCTGCCAACATCCTTCACACTCATTCTACCGACAGCTCTACCCCAAGATCATACAGGACATACAGTCAATCGAGGACAACTGGAGACAGGGCAGGCATAACTTGCAGGTACCAACATTTACATTGCTAAACTGACATCATCAAGTATGTGAACCGTTTTTGCGATAGTCTGGTGACCTATCAGGGAAGATTAGAAACAGGAGGGAGACAAATAAAATGTGGCAGTGTGAATGGATGTTTATGGAGGTTTGGCAGTCACCAAAAACCTTTTACTCCGTTGCCCCCTTATGTTATAAAAGCAGTAAGATAAAGATACTTCAAAATCTTCTTTATCTATATAATAATATAATATTTTGTTAGCGTGTAGTGTAATAATTTTGCAAGAGCCATGCCTTGTATACATGTAACCTAATTGGGCCGGGACGACTGGGGAGGCCTCTCTCGCTTACCTAAACCAGTGGAAAGTAAGTGATGTAAGTGCTAAGATTTAATGGGTCTCGGTAGTCATAAAAATGGCTGCGATTGCTCGTTTGCCTCCCTTATACTAAAAAGAAATAATATTAAAAAAAAATATTACAGAGAATAAACTGCAGATCTGAAAACTCTAAAGGGGTCTACTGTCTACAATACGATGACAACAAAATTGTGTCCGGCCTCAGGGACAACACCATCAAGATTTGGGACAGGAAAACGCTGCAGTGTGTTAAGGTTCGTACTTATATCTCGTTTGCAATGGAGAGAGTGAATGTGATCGCTCGATACTGTGCCTAAAATAAAACCCAGTATATCTAAGTGTTTGATGCTCTGCCACGATAGGGACAGTCCCTGAACAAGGAAAAACTCTTATATTGTGGTTGTAGGGTTGCAATCTGACATAGTCTCTCTCTACAAATCACTTTACTATTAAAATCAGACAGAAAATCTGCTATCTGTCAGCTATACTGCATATACATAACCTGGTTTGAGATAGAGGAATGAGGAACATGAGTAAAGACACATTCAATTTCTTTTATTTAGTCAATATGATGAAAGGAGCCTTAGATTGTCTTGTCGTGGTAACATGTACTGTCATTGGTCGAGTTGATAATCCATTACTCTACCCTACACTAGTGTAATTGAAGTCGAGATACCAACTGCAGTATTACATATTTATTGATAAATTATAGCCTATATGTTATTCTGATTTTTGTAAATATGTTATTGAGAAATTTCATTAAAATCTATTCAGTAGTTTACATTTGAAAGAGTAACAAACATCTATAATTCCATACACCCATGCTTACAAAGTTGCGCGTTTATAATATTAATAGGATAAACCTGTACTACGTAGCATGTTTATAACGCAAACTCGTAACGTTTTCCCTGTCCTAACGCCGTTAGAGAAGTGTTCACGTTAAAATAAAGGCATGTCTCTCCAATCCATCTATCTTCATCTACACCCTAACTACTATATGACACTTCTAGAGCTTTGTCTCTATTTCCAGGAGCTGCAGGGCCACACGGGCTCGGTGCTGTGCCTGCAGTACGACGAGCGAGCCATCATCTCGGGCTCCTCGGATAGTACTGTGAGAGTGTGGGACGTGGCCACTGGAGCCATGTTGAACACACTCATACACCACTGCGAGGCCGTGCTGCATCTGCGCTTCTGCAACGGCATGATGGTTACTTGCAGCAAGGTATTAACATCACTATATATACAATTCTCGTGTCACAATTTTAGGTACCATACTCCGCTGAAAACGCTTTACCGATTCTCATGAAATTTTGTGTGCATGAATGTCTGTGAATCGGCCAACATTATTATTTTTCATCTCGATATTTACACGGAATGAACCGCTTACGTGGATAAACCGCGGAGTGCCTAGTAATTAATAATATAAGTAACAAGCTCACCCCAACAGACTTTGTCTTGGCTTACATCTGTTTTTATATTCTCTTTGACGATATTTGCAGCACTTTTTGCCAACCATATGTAGGTTATATTATTTATAGTCAAAAACCATTCCTTGGTCACGAGAATTGCCATGAGCAAGGAAAATAGGTATTAATTTTATAAATGGACAAATAGCTTACTTGCATGTACTGCATTCTGTGGTCTTTTCAAATGAACTTAGTCTAACGTACCTGCAACTAGCCAGATTTATCAAAAACCCAAAATAGTTGTATGTAAGAAAGAACATTAGTGAATTCAGAATGACAAATGATAATCATAACATAAATACGAGAAACATGCATTAATTAGACATACCATTTCATAGACTTAGTAAAGTAAAGAATTCCTTTCGGGGGCAATGCATACGCCTCTACAATAGGATCCCAGAAAGCGTCCAAAAACTTTCGATTAATAAATTTAAAAAAGTTGTTAACAGATTATATGACAGATACCACATCTTGGGATTAGTACCCTCCTCCCAGGCTGTTTCTATACCATAATTTTTGTAAATTGAGAAATTGTATTGTAAATCATTAATAATTGTAATTGTGCAAATGTATTTGTATTTTTATATATTTTTGTTAATCTTACATATCACAACATGAGGCCCGCTGAGTTTGTTTCGCCGGTTCTTCTCAGGACAGGGCTAGGGTTGAACCGGTGGTAGATTTTATTGTTGACGTTCAAAAAGTAATTCCTGTAATTCTATTTTGAATAAAAACTTTTTGATTTTGAGTTATGTATTCAAAATATGCATATGATTTGAATCATCCAACTACGTGGTATAAAAGTAAAATAGAAATATATGCAGATGGGATAAAGTTGTCTGTGTATTTATTTTACAGGACCGATCAATAGCAGTGTGGGACATGACGTCCACTACAGAGATCATGTTGAGACGAGTGCTTGTTGGACATCGAGCAGCTGTCAACGTTGTGGATTTTGACGAAAAATATATAGTTAGCGCCAGTGGAGACAGGACGATTAAAGTAATATATTACATATACATGACATGTATATGTGTGTGACAGACATATATATGGACCAATAATTTGCTTGCAATTGTCCAATGCTTAGTCTACTATTTACTTTTTTATGAAATAATAATAAATATATTAAAATAAAAACATGTTATATCAATGTAATGCGTTTTAAATTTATTTATCACTATAATTTGCGTATTATTAAAATTTATTTTTGAATTACCAGGTTTGGAACACATCCACATGTGAGTTTGAGAGGACTCTGAACGGGCACAAGCGTGGTATCGCCTGCCTGCAGTACAGAGACCGGCTCGTGGTATCTGGCTCCTCGGACAACACTATCCGTCTGTGGGACATCGAGTGTGGACAGTGCATCCGGGTATTGGAGGGACACGAGGAGCTAGTACGTTGTATAAGGTCAGTGATACATTTAAGTAATAAAAGAATAATGTACTGAAACTTTGGTTTGATGATAAGTCGAAATTTGATTAGAAAGCAGATAATAAATGTTGATAAAAGTGAGAGGTACTAAATGAAACCACATATTATACTAAAAGTTTACGAGAAATATGCTTAAATACTTTTTCAAAGAAGTCAAATAGCTTAATAATTAAGAAAAAAATCTAAACACCCTCTGGACTGACCTGTCGTGACCTGCGTAAAGAATCGGCTACAAATTTGTGCCTGCACAGCGAGCGGCAACGTCTCACGTTGTAATGAACCTTAGTCAGTTGACCCCGCGATCAGCTGACGTCATACATCGTGTACGAAGTAAGAAAAAGCTTCGAAAAATTCCTGTGGCTAAACTATTGATTATTACATGATTTTTGTTGTGTAGTCTAGAAATGATATACTAAATGTTTGTTAAGTCATTCAACAAAATTAAAATAAATGTATAATTTCTTTGGTTCTTACAGGTTCGACAACAAACGCATCGTCAGCGGCGCATACGACGGCAAGATTAAAGTCTGGGACTTGCGCGCCGCGCTCGATGTGCGCACGCCGCACCAGGACCTCTGTCTGCGCACGCTCGTGGTGAGTATCTAAAACGCGCACGCGCATTTATACTGATGTAAATACGCACGCACACATGCGGAACTCCACGCCAGGCAACCGTGCGTCACGTTTAGGGACATATTCTTACTTACTATATTGCTTACATGTCTGTCTGTAGATCACAGGTGTGCTACATGTGTGAGAGGTTTCTTAGTGCCTTTTTGAGGCGTATGTGCTGTAAGATGTAATGTTCCAGTATTACACTGGGCTCTTGTGTATGTGTGTGTGCTACAAGGTGTAATGTTCCAGGAGCACACGGGGCGCGTGTTCCGGCTGCAATTCGACGAGTTCCAGATCGTGTCCTCGTCGCACGACGACACAATACTCGTGTGGAACTTCCTGGACTGCGGCGCGTCGCCCGAGCAGCCCGCGAGGGATCGCGACCGGCCGTTCTACGACTAGGTGAGTGCTTCTCACTGATTTATACGTAACTGGATACACCCTTCTACGACTTGTTACATAATTTCAATGGGTAACTGATACTGTGTCATTGCGTCAATGACACAGTACAGTGACAGTTATCAGTGTCAGTTTGTGAGCCATGACTCTATGCTAGTTTTAATAATAAATAAAGTTTGCAATAGAATTTCAATAGAGACCATGCAATAAACATAGAGCAGTCTTTCCCAAAGTGAGCGATAACGCCCCCTTGTGGGCACTAGATGCTCAGAGGGGGGCGGTAAAGGGCCAGAAACGACATAATTGTCTTTGAATATCAAGTTGTAATAACTAATAAGGGGGCGATACGAAGTAACTGATTTTCATAGTGGGCGTTAGACGAAAAATTTTGGGAACCTGTGACATAGAGTCATCACTTTAGCTTAATGTGTCCCAATGTTAATTTTAGGGATTAAATATTTACAAAACAATGACAATGTCGTAGTGTAGTTTATTGAAATTATATATTGGTACTACATTTATATATTAGTTTTTACAAATAAACGTCGAACTAAAATGGGCAAGATAAAAGTTCCTATTTTAGGCACTAGTGGATGCGACAGCATTGAAACTCTTTAGTTGTTACCTATAGCAGTAAAAATAAAAACAGTTCATACTGTTTTTAATTTTTTTTTTTAACAAATAACACTATTTGATTTAAACCATATTGCAGGAGCAAGCGAAATTGTATACAGAGTATAGCTGTGTTGGAAGAAAAGTGAGGTGATCTAGTGCTTCGAGTGACTCCTGGATGTAGGAGACGGGACACGAAAAAATCAGTCGAGCTGGTTTGATGCAAATAGTGAACAGTGACTATTACTCTTCCAAGAAAATCTATTGTACATAACTGCCTAATGATTATATATTTGAACTTTGTTACTTACGCGTAACATGTAACACAATTTTTTATGGATATGACAAAAATTTTGATATTCATCAAAATTTTAATTGATCCTGCGATGTACACTAAGAATATGGAACCTGTAAGTACATTGTTATATGTATAATTATGTTGAATGATACAATCTGTAGAAGCTGATTATCAACAAATAATGTATGTTAATCAAGATTTAAACATTTTATCAAATTGCAAATTAAGTAAGCGTTACTCCATTACATATAAAGATTTTTAACTACCAGGTTTCATCAAAATGCCTTGCAAAATATGTTTTTGAGTGAGTGCATGTCAAGATGTTGTAATATGTGAAAAAGTATAAGTTTATTACAGAGTGTGATACATACTTTAGAAAATTTAAACACGGTACCAATTTTACATAACAACATCAGGGAAATTATTTTCATTTACTGTTATCTAGGTTATAGATAGATTCAATAATTAATGATTATTTCGATTGTGTCTGTGATTTGTTTTCATTCTATTTAATTTAATGTGAAATTGAAATAATCTTAAATTCGGTATCATGTTTGAATGATTATTTATTTTACGAATGAATCTCTCATAATTTACATTCTATAGTAATTGAATATAACAATGAGGTCGGCCTAGAGTGTGCTGTTACGTGACTCGCCTTAAGATGCTGACAATTAGAATAAATCATATGCATTGCATATTCCAAGTAAGATCATTACCCTGTTGTACCCTTGTTTGACGGAGTATATTAATGTACTATTACTATTATAATCAGATTTAGTCCCTGAGGCATAGTACTGTATTTCACATTGGTCATTATTATCTCAATCTATAGACTGTACTTAATACATACTATGTTCTATTTATGCATTATACATGTTCTCGGTCACAAAAACTAATCATTAAATTTGGTCATGATAGCATAAAGATGCATATTCTTACATTGCACTGCTAGTCACTAATGACATTGAAAATTTATCAAAATATACGGATCACCGTACACTTTGATATATTACAATGTTAGTCAGCAACATCACATTGGCTACAGCCCCAGAACTGAGAACCGATGGACTTGAAAGCATGTAGCCTAAGCATAGAGTTAATGTCGTGATAATTTAACTTTATATCATGATAGATATAATGAAGAGTTGCGTTAGGGTTTAATAGATAAATGAAAAATGACAAAAAAAAATAATTATGAATGTTTACACGGCTACCGATGTTAAAATAGATGCAAAGATTTTAATTTGAGTTTTGCCAATAGACAGAAGATGCATTTTTTTAATTTAATGCATAAAGATAACCATTCTATTATTGTTTATAGTCTGTAAAATATTTTTGTTTACCATAGCCAATACGTTTATAAGCTGATGTTTTCATTCAGTTTTTCAATCTATTGTGATAAGAATTAATATATTGTAAAGTCATAAATATATTTATGATTACAGAACCATCATTAATTCATGGCAGTGTTATTTTTGTGTTGCAATGACAATCGTTTTTATACTGCCAAAGTAATATTAATGTAAAACTAAATGGTGACTGAAATTGCTGTTAAATTTAAAATATATTCAAGTTAATATTAAATTGCTATATGAGAGGATGGTAGTTTGACTGTTTGGGTGCAGAATATTGTCAGAGTGGAATGATTATATACAAAGTCCATAGTTTTATACTTTTCAAAAGGTTGCAATCCTCAATATGATGGAATACTGATCATATGAAATAATGCTGGACCGAGTTCTAGATCATTTAAACCGAGCTAGTTATTAATCGAACCTTACTAATTGTGATTCATCAATGAACGCTGCTTTCTCAATTGTTGCAAGACAATCACAGCAGCAATATCCCGTTACAATCTTTGTGTAGTCTTCCAAATGCAAGAGTCAGAACGAATTAGAATTCAGCGAGCGCGGGTTCTAATTATATCTAATAGGAAATATTAATTAAGATAGGTCATTATCAGGGTTACCAATAAGAGTTCATTTCTAGCTTCAGACAAAATGCAGCTGTTTGGCAAATTTACTGGATTTTCCATAAGACACACAAGTCACAAAACTTGCAAAGAAAACAAGTGTACATAAAAATTACTTCTTCCGCGTAACATTCTAAAATCTTCATATATACTCTGTCGGTGTTTTCGGTGTAGGTATGTGTTCGTCGCTATAATTCACTCATGATGTCCCAAAAATCTAGTGACAGAAAATATACAGACAAGCAGTGGATCAGTTGCATTTTGTCCGAGCGTTTATATTAGTCCATTGGCATTGCATAATGTATTTTTGTAATTAAACTAAACGCATCATCAGACAGAAGTCGTCCGCGGCTGCTCCTGCACGGCGCACCACACCACCGGGCCAGCACTCCCCCGGGTGGTGGCTATATTTGTGTGTGGCAACACTGTGCTTAATTTGTGTGGGAATTGTGACGTGCGAAATGAAATTGTCAAGCAATAATGATACGGAAAAATATTTTTCAATAGTAGTAGTTAGTGTTGACTGTCGATAGAGGTCGCTAGTGTCGTTGTGCCCACACTCTCTCTCTTGACTATTCTGATAATCTTCTCTGCAGTAACTGGAGTGGTGGGTTCAGGGGATAAATCGTATTCTCTTTGTAAAACCTATCCCGCCCCTCTTCCCCTCTTTAAAACTACCCTACACTTAGTCCGCCATTTCTAATTTCTGGTCCCTCTGCTTTGCTTGAGATATGTCAGTAATATAACTCAGAATTTCCCTTTTCCCGCTATAGTAAATAATTTTTATACTCTAGAATTAAAAAGTGAAAATAAACATTTATACATAACTTCTTTTTATTATCATAATAAAATTACGAATTTAATTTACCATGTTTATATTTTGCTCACTGGTTAAGTTTAGTCTGGCTTATTTTATTTTTTGAACCCATTTTGTTTTTGCCAGTTGTATTAGATCTCATGGTCATTCATTTGTTCTCAACCTGTTATTCTTATTCATTATCCTCTTGTCTATTTCAATTATTTGATGATCAAAAAAAATTGTTTGATGATTCATATATTTGATCATTCTATTTTCATCCCGGTCATGTGTAGTGGGTTCATTGTAAATAAATGTATAGAGTATAGGTACTTTGTATATATTGCTTAATATAATTTAAGTTAAACTTAAGGTGTGCTTCTATACTGCTTATTGCCTAGTAGTTTTAAGTAATGCTATACGCCTCATCTTCTAAGTTATTTCTAAGTTTGTATAAATTCTTCGCCTCTCTATAATATAATGCTTCGGACGCCCAGTATTCGTAACTTTTGGAATAAACTAGAAGGTGAATGAACCGATCGAAAATGTGGAAAGTGTGGGTAGAATAGAAAGAAATTGACACATTTGCTCAAATATGGCCGCGCGTGCAAGAGCATTATGTCACCAAATATTCTGATCAGTTTGACGTTAGACAGAATAAGACGTGATTAGACCAAAGGATGGTATTGACTGTGATCTAGATTGTATATTATTAGATAACAATTGTTGAATGCTTTCATTTTGTATATAGTGCGTGTCAGGTATAATATATATTTTAATGTTCTTGAATGTTATCGTATGCAAATAATTTGAGCCTTTTACCGAGTTTTAATTGATATATATTTATTACATAAATACGTTTGATTCGTGTAGTGAAAATGTAAATATTAGTATCATCTAAAAAGCATCACAATTATTTTTAATTATATTTTTTTTGGTATAGGGGAGCAAACGAGCAGTCGAAGCCATTTTCATGACTACCGACGCCCATAGAGATCCGTATAGTGGCTATACAGATGCGCTGCCCTCCATTCTCCTCCCACCTCCACGGGCTACTTACACACCGCACGAAATGCGACTGAGCAGCTGTCATTTTACGCCGATCTCGTGTAAGCGAGAGGTACCTCCCCGGTCGTGCCGGCCCAATTCGGCTGCATGCAAGCATGCAGCGTGGCACTGCCTCTTATAGATATTTTAATACTTAAAAAATAAACAATCTAATCTCATATTTATTGAGTAAAGTCAAAATCATCCTTTAGACTAAATAATCCCAGAACTACTTCGGTTCGCACTGATCTCTGTCTGTCTGGCGACGTCGTGTCAACAACTAGCGACGTCTGTAAATAAAGAAATGAGTACGTGGGTGTTGATTTTTTATCCTGTTATATATTTGTAAAAAATGTTTTCCTTTTTTTATAATGTTTGTATTTCTACTGTCGCAGCGTTTCGCCTGGCGACGCGCGGGGGCCGTAGCGTACAATTCCTAATATGTTAAGTGCTAGGTTTTAATTTTTGTATTTTTTATTTCGAGGCACCGGTGCGTACTGCGCAGTCTTATTTGCAATTGTAATACTGTGACAGGCTGTTTTTGGTTTTTAATGTAACATGTTTGTCGCAAATGAAGAATTGTGTATAGGTAATGTAAAGAATGCGTCACTTGGTTCGTTGGCAATCTTGAAGGATGTTATGTAAAATTGTAAATAAAATTCTTAAATAAATATATCTGTGTATGTTGTTTTTGTTGTCTGTGAGTAATCGTTTCCATCCCATGTCTTAAATATAAAACCTGGAGTATTGTCTTCCATGAACGATGATATTGGCGCCCTTCACATGTTCCTTGTCATTAGTTTTCACACACACACAGGTACACATATATTAAACAGGCTGACTGGTGCTATATATTCCTCACTTATAGGTATGGAACATTTTAGTTGGTAGAGTAAAGAAATGTTATGTAGCTTCGAAGAAAGCTTACACCTAGACCTGCGTGAGGTGACAGCTGTGTTGTCACATTCCGTGCGGTATGTAAGCAGCCGGTGGCCTGTGGAGGTGGGAGGAGAAAGGCAGGCACCGCATCT
This sequence comes from Calycopis cecrops, assembly GCA_001625245.1. Taxonomy (NCBI): domain Eukaryota; kingdom Metazoa; phylum Arthropoda; class Insecta; order Lepidoptera; family Lycaenidae; genus Calycopis; species Calycopis cecrops. Next base: position 230,841 of record LUGF01000971.1, read on the forward strand.
GTGTAGTTTCTACGCTGATGTCTATGGGCGTCGGTAATCATGAAAATGGCTCCGACTGCTCGTTTGCCCCCATATACCATAAAAAAAAAACCCCCAAAAAAGGCGAAGCGGCTAAAATTATGGCCACCGTAGTGCTGACAATCGTGGTGGGACGAGGAGAGGGACTAAAGTGCAGGCCGTCTCAGAGGTCAACGACTGCCATTACGTAATACATCAACGTACTCGGCAATTTGTAGGACATTTTGGTAAAAAAAAAAGTATTTTATTACATATGCTGGATGAGATTCGAGTACTGAATATCCCACTGCAGTGATGAAAATGACTCGCCAGTCAGCATGTTTGACATTCCTAAATAAATTGGCCAATTTAACTACAGATTCACCGTAAGTTGTTCCCTGCTGTAATGTTGGAAGCACCAGTACCCTGTAGAGAAATTAATTTAAAAATATTTTGCTGACCTTACTCCCGCCTCTCACCGTCATAAGTCGTAAGTAGATATCCCGACATTAAGATTCAGTTCTTTATTGACTCTGGTGATAATATTTTATATTTGTACCTATTTAATCTGCGATCTTAGGAAAAGGAAAGTATTTAATGGTCTGCGCAGACATGGGATTATTGTTCGCGGCAGAGAAAAAAGTACGCTCCGCGAATAAAAGGTCCCCCGAGGATTTCCGAGGAGGACGCACACGGTGTAAAATCATTTGTTGTATGGAACGTACCTCACTCGAGCGCACAACGCGGACTAAAGTCCACCGTGTGCGTTGCTTCGCCTAGTCTCTAGTGCTTGGCGGGATGGTCAGCATTCCCTATAGCTGTAGCTAGTCCAGCTATGAGACAGCTGGCCTGTTGCCACGAAATCCGCGGTTACATCGTCCCCATAAGGCGGTTGTGGTCTTGAGGATTATGGGGGTAGCATACCTTCTCTAACAGGGAGTTCAGAGTACCCATACTATTCGGCCATCCATCCATGGTGTGCCGATGCGACTTAAAAACTCTCCATAAGATAAAAAACCTACTTAGTATTTAATAAAACTCAGGATTTAAATAATGTTGCATTTATTAGCACTAATATAAATAATAAAATATTTATATCATTTGTGAGGTATAAAGTATACCTAATACTATGGTTAGGTGCTTATGTCCTACGTAAATTAATTTATTAGAAAATTGTTGTACAGGTGCCTACTACCCGCTAGGGCTGCTTTATTCAACAATAATATTATACCTAATAAACTAATAAAATAGTTTTTTGACCTTTAACTTTGGTATTCCCCGTAATTTTCTTGCAAATGTTTCATATGTGCAGCAAAAACTATGTGTTCCGTCTCTTGGGCGCCATTTCAACCAGCTGAACTGCGGGTTTTGTTCACAAACATCCTCACAAAACGCTAGGCGCTCGATCGTTGCCGCGGTGTAGAATGACGAATTGATCGATATAAAAACTACGGCCGAGTGCTCTTGCTCGTCGTGTATAATCTGAAAAATAAAATCTATTGAGCGACGAATTTGAATTTCCAAGAAACAGATTACCTTCATCTGTTTAAGCTATTAAAATACATTCTTTCTATTATATGTATAGTGCAAATGAGCTCCTACAGGGGTAGGACTACCTATATAACAGGTAAAGTATACAGCGCATGCTCTTAAATGCAAGACATCAAGCAAATCAGTATACACCCGCCGTTACAAGTTGATCTGCGAAAGCTACAAAAGGTACATAAGACATTCGTTGCTACATGCAAATAGATCCTTTGATAAGTTAATCACTAAAATCCAGGATTACCTTATAAAAATATAGAGGCACTGGCACAATGCCGTAGTTCCTTTCGTCGACGTCCAAGTACAGGGGTACGTCTAGACCGTCCGCGTCCGGCAGTGTGGACACGCCGTTCGTCCCCGTGTACACCCTCACCGGGGAGCCATACGAGTTGATCCGCCGCCGGAGAGCCTGGTGACATAAAAATATACTTTATATCTAGAAAAATTAAAAAATATAAGTTAGACATACTCATAAAATTTTACTTTGATTTATATAAAAAATAATTTATATTATTATACAGGGGGTCCAAGAAAAATGGACACCTGTTTTAATGTAGGATAGGGTACATTAGTAGCATTCAAATACAAAAAGAAATAACATAATATATCTAAAAATGAAAATGATATAGCCAAAAAACAAAATTTACTATAACAGCGCTTCCCCTTAACGCGGCGGCTGATCTTGAATGAGCGCGCGTCGAGCTAAACGAGTCTAGTGAACCGACTTGACCTCTACGCGTTTTAAGGCAAAGTGGATCAACGTTGTAGTAGGTACTGTTGCGATGCTTTAAATGTTCTTTGTTTAAATATTTCATGCATATAACAAAAATTAACAAACACGTCTAGTTTAAAATCATTTACTTTACACGTTTTATGTATTTTTTTATGAAAAAAGTTTAATATTTTTAAAATTTTGGACCTGCATATCTCCGCAACGCTTATGATTTTTTCAAAAATTCTTTTTGCATTTGAATACTACTAGTGTACTCTATCCCCCATTAAAGCAGGTGTCCCTTTTTCTTGGACATCCTGTATAAAAAAATTATGGCAACACCAACAAAGATCGCGAATGACGCCATCTTGGACAAGGTACTAGCCTATTACTAGACTCTTAAAATAGATTGAACTAGAGAGCTAGAGATAATTGTTTCATGCTAAGTAAATGTTTAAAGATATAGTACCTTATTACCTAATAATTACTAATTATAATTCGACCACGAAAATAAGTTACATCGGCTTTCCTCGTTGGCGCAGAACAGCGCAACATAGGCCGATCTAATCCGATTTATAACACCAATTCAATAAAAACCTTATTCCACAACTAATAAGGCTTAAAATATAACAAGACGTGAGCTTATGCTATCTCGCTCACGATATCTGTACTGCATGAGCATGACTTTTGACGTGTGAATGAATGACAGCCTATGAGAGCTGACATTCGGCTAAGCAACTGACGAATATCCATACAGCCAACTCTCGTTTGACCAATGGCTAATGAAGAATTTCCCGTGCAAAAATATTGACTGGTGATTACTGATTAGCTTAAATAATTTCGCGCCTTTCCAAAAAATGATTTCTGCTCAGGTACATCGGTGTAACTTATTAATATGGTACTATTATAATTACATATAAGAAATGTAACAAAAACTTATAATGTCGTTGTTTAATTAGCAGAAGCAACTTAACTATATTTTATTAGGGGAGGTATGAAAATTTTCGCAAGTCGTTAGGGAGGCGCGACTTCAAAAAGGGTTGAGAAACCCTGGACTAGACGGACCCAACTATTCTCAAAAGGACTTGACTATCTTCTGCTTTCCGCTCACGACCTTCCAAACACCCATTGAAGCTGAACTTCCTTCTCTCCACTCCACGTGAGTGCCTCATCAATGTCCCATCTTACTTCCTCCAGAGCCGCCCAGTCCCCGGCGTTCCCTCTCTGCCACTGCGGCGCCGAGTTGATGTAGTAGAACGTCGCCCTCTGCTCTGCCAGGAGCGAGAAGTCCGCGCGCGGCGCCAGGTGACCGCGGCTCAGGTACTGAAACGTACCACAGATAAACTAATCTTCAAACTTTTGTCGTGTATAGTCTGTTTGTTTACAATGGCGTACCAGTCTCGTACAACGCGCGGTACGCATACCCAAGGGATATGTGAGGTTGAGTTGTAACCCTGATCACCACGACATGGCTCGAACCACGGTGGGGACCACGAGGCTTAGTAACCTAGGAACTTAGTAGGACACGAGGCTCAGTAGAAACTGAAACAACATCTTGAGTGAAGTGAATTGTACCGAGGGGGCTGCTCCCCCCTAATCCCTCTTATAAGAACAGGGGATTAAAGAGAAGGAGGAAGCGCTATGAGCACGGGACAAGGGGCGAGGGGGAAGAGCCTTAGGGGAGTTACGGAGTTGTCGAGGTTCCATGGTGATGAATAGCGGCGAGGCATCCCAGGTAAATCAAAAGCCGACCAACATTTCGTTTGGGAAAACGAAGTGTTCGACCATTCGCCAGGTGCCAAGAAATCCGTAGCTGGTCGTGGGTGGTTGCGAGTAGCGGATCAGTCGTCTCGGCGTTCATTAAAGGAGGCAGTGCAGCAGTGAACCAAAGGATAATGATGATGATCTCATTAGAAGCGCCATCGACGGCATTGGCATCGGTTTTTGTGAGTATTCGTGTACTTTCAGTGTGTAAGTAACCGGTGGTCCATGTAGGAGTGGGGGTGGAGAAGGATGGAGGACGACGCATCTGCGTAGCCTCTGTGCGGATGTCTATGGGCGTCGGTAGTCATGAAAATGGTTCCGACTGCTCGTTTGCCCCCATTAAAAATGTATAAACTTACATTATAATATAGTAAACAGTTACAACTTGCCTGTTTGCTCGTGATGTACCTCTCCCCCATTTTATGTCCAAGAAGATTGTCGAGCATGCGTTTCTGGTGGCTCGCTTTGTACAACGCCCCTATGTCACGCCCATTAAACAGGTCCCCCTCTGGAACAGATTCCGTATTGTAGCCTGAGAACGAACTAACGATAATAATAATAAATAAATTAGGTAAAAGTTGCGATCATTCCCGGCTCTTTCATTGGACCACCTAATTTTTTCAAAACTATGCATGTCACATCGAGTTCAATAGGTTGATAGGCAACATTACAGCACCCCTTGCCCCCTCGCCAAATCTCAGTGCCCTCGCGACACGTGGCAAGTAGTGAAATATGCTCTTGTGTCAGCAGTGATCTTGATATAAAAATCGAGCCATCAACGAACCCATGAAACTAGCATTGTATTTATTCATGTTTGATGATTGTATTATGTCCGTATAGCAAATTTATCTGAGCTTACAGAGACTATGAAGTTTTTTATCTAACTTTGCACATTTTTTAATACCCGCTTTCGTTACGTTGATACACCTAGTTGCCATCATGGTGACCACAATGGTGACGCCATTATTGGACCGGTCCAATCAAAGAAACTTAGCGAATTGCTTATGTTCATTTAGTATAAATTCTAAAAAATATTCTTGTCTGTGTGAATTTTGTATTGCAATAGATACAAATACGAATTTTCTAAAATATCTTACTTTCTACCTATTATTTTTTTTACATAAAAATTAAAATTAAAATATGTTATATAAATGGAATTATTATTGTGTAATATTGAAAACATAATATCAAAGTTAATAAATAAGTAGATTTTTGTATTGTATAGGTATTTTTATATTGCACGTATATATAATAAATATAATCGGATTATATTTGTATATTCCAGAATGTCGGCAGAGAAAAAGAAAAGGAAATTTTATTCTTGGAATGAAGCTAGTATGAAACTTGCAGCAGAATTTTTAAGAAAAAAGCTATTGCATAACATGAAGCGAGTCGAATCTATGGCGTTCCAAAAGACTTATTAAAAAGAAGATTGAACGGGAAAAACCAAAACGTTGCGGAAGAAGTTCAGGCAGGCAGCATAGGATCAGAAGGAGATCTTCCGGTAGAAGTAAAAACTGAATCAAGGAATCACATTGTTGAAGTGAAGAATTCTTTGTTTGGTATTAGGTACTCCCAAAGATGTCAAGAGAAGCCTTCCAATTTGCTAAAATAATATATGATTATTATAAAAACTTTTCATTAAAAAAGTAATTTTTATTTTGTGTTTCATTTGAGTCACCTTCGTTGGACCGTTAATACAATTTTTTTTTAAGTCCAATGATGGCAACCTAGTGGTCCATTCAAGGCAACGGCGTGGTGGTCCAAAGAAAGCAACTCTTCATTGAAGAGTTATTTTAGTATATCTGTAAAACCTCTCAATTTTGATGGCCAATAATTTATATATAATTAATTTACACAAATAGCAATAAATTCCAACAATTGGTTTTCATTTGTTGGTCATATTTCATGAAATAGGATGTCCTAAAGTTAAGTGGTCCAATCATAGCAACCTTCCCCTACACTAGCGGCCCGACAGACGTTGTCTTGTCAATATGTATTGGAAAATGTGTTGTCATGGTAACGTGTAATAACGTGGCCGAATTGTCAACCCTACAATCCTATTAATATTAGAAATGCGAAAGTTTGTGTTTGTTTGTTTGTTTCTCCTTCACGCAAAAACTGCTGAACCGATTTTCATGAAATTTGGCACACACATAGGGGGTAATTGGGGTTAACACATAGGATTTATCTCGAAAAAATGTTTCTATGGGATGCCATGAGATAACTTTCCACGGGATCGAAATTTAAGCGGGTGAAACAGCGGGACGCAGCTATATTGTATATTCGAGATACCGAGCACCACCGAGCGAGACGCGTTTGCGTTAACACTGCCGTCTTATATTCTATAGAAAAAGTCGCGCACCTCCTACATGTCTCATAACTCACCAATGAACTTGGGCCGCTTGCCGATCTGAGAGTACTTCTTGCTCGGCGTCAGCTGCTCACTCACGTACAGCGTGCTGAGCAGCTCCGAGTCGAAGCAGGCGGAGTACAGGGGCAGGAACTCGCCGGACACCTTGTACCCCACGCTGTGGTGGACACATGTTACATCGTGAAGCAGGCGGAGTACAGGGGCAGGAACACGCCGGACACCTTGTACCCCACGCTGTGGTGGTCACATGTTACATCGTGAAGCGAGCGGCGTACTGCGGCTGAACATGAGGCAGCCATTACAGAAGGCGTGTAGTGATCATTTATTTATTTTGGAGAGCAAACACTTAGCCCTCTTTGTCAAACCTGGTGGATGCCTAGCTGCAACGGCAACGCCGTACTTTACAACAGACTCGATGAACCTGTTCCATGGTGAAGTGGTGTTGAGAGAGAGTTTGAGGACGCATGTTATTCGACAAGCCACAGGACAGCTAATAGACTTATTGGTCTCTATCATTATTGGTGTAGAAGATCTGGAGGCTTTCCTGCCCTGAGTAGTTCCTGGTTTATCATTGTGATGTCCGATACCTTCCACTTGCTGAAATGCTGAACTTTGTGCCCTGAAGATCAATGGGTATTTTTAATAATAAAGACTTTTATGGGGTTGCATTATGACTGTATCGATACAGCTTTACGACTGGTCGCAGCACACTTATCAACTCGGAAAGGGATCGTAACCGTATCACCTCGAACCGATCACAATTCTTTGTATGAGACTTCGTACTGCAACGCGCACTAATGGGAAACGTAACGTAATCGTATCGTCTTCGCTTTGCAAAGCGAGGCGTTTACGATCCCTTTCTGAGATGATAAGTGTGCTGCGACCATTAGGGACTCTCTGCGTTCAGTCGCGATATCGGAATCGCGCTTTTTAGCGACTGCTCCGATGCCCGATCGGCAACACTCGTAGTTAGATTTGTCGCAAAGCCGCCTTCGGCAAAGCCCTGTGCGCAGGGGAGCGAGTGGTCGCTGCATTCAGCTTCTAAAATGCGACTAATTCGCCGATCGCCGATGCTAAAAGTATCATGTGTGTGGTGGGTCTAAAGAAACCAGGGGTGTTAGCATTCTTCATAGTTTTTAAGATCAATACAAGATCCCGCACTGTTGATAATGCGAGACGTCTTGGTGGGACTATTTCTCGAGTTCCTGGGATTAGTTGACACATGCATGTTTTGTCGTACAAGGGGGCAAACTAGCAGTCGGAACTCGGAGCCATTTTCTTGACTACCGGCGCCCATAGACATACGCTTCCGGCTATATAGGTGCCTCGTCATCCTTTCTCCTCCAACCTCCATGTTCCACCGTCTACACATCGCACTTGTCGTGTGAGGTGCCTCCCAGTTCAGCTGGAGGCAGTATACCTCTTACCTGTAGAGCTTGTGGCGCAGCAGGCAGGTGCCGCCCTCCTCGACGGTGAAGCGCGGCCACTCGCTGCAGGACACCTCGCTCAGGCCGCCCACCCACGACAGCTGCGGCGTCAGGAACGTCTCGTTGGTCACGCACTTCAGCCTCTGGGAGCAAGTACATGCACAGTGAAGGTACACGTCCGAGACGGGCGGTAGACCGCGGGCGACAACCGCACATCGCAGGCGACAACCGCACGTCGCAGGCGACAACCGCACGTCGCAGGCGACAACCGCACGTCGCCGGCGACAACCACACGTCGCCGGCGACAACCGCACGTCGCAGGCGACAACCGCACGTCGCCGGCGACAACCACACGTCGCCGGCGACAACCGTACGTCGCAAGCGACAACCACACGTCGCCGGCGACAACCGCACGCCGCAGGCGACAACCACACGTCGCCGGCGACACCACAGCTGTCTTGAATCTCTATGAAATCGTCGCCGCGTCTGCAGCCCGTCTCGGACTTAAAAGGCCTACGCAGACTGCGGATTTTTGTCTGCAAAGTACCGCGTACTTTTAATCTCTCGTTTGCGTTGCTCCATACAGAACTATAATTAATCTATTTTAGCCGACAAGAAAGTCCGCGGACTAAAATCCCTCGTCTGCGTAGGCCATAAGGTAGCGCAACGCCGCGCGCTCGAGCCGGTCCCCTCGGGCCTCGCCTGCGCGGTACCGGCGTCAAGTGACGTGCGTTCCGTGCGGTGTGTAGTAGTTACTTAGTAGTAGTAGCCGTCATGATCGTCATACTATTTTTGTCGTTTGTTGTATTTGTGATTACAACATTTTTTTTTCTTTTCCTTTTTTTGTATTAATATTAATTTCCCTCTGTCTTGTTTATTTTAATTTTTTCGATTTTTTTGTTGCTATGTCCTTCCTTACCTAGTTTATGAATATTATTTTATGCACACAAGGGTTGTCTGGAAGAAATTGCTTAAAAGCAATAAGACCGCCTTTTGTGTTATTGTGTACATGAACATTGTCTGTAAAATGGTATCTGTGTTTATATGTCTAATAGTTTATGTGCACAATAAAGCATATTTTCATTTCATTTTCATTTTCAATAATCTATCCTAATACTATAAAGAGGAAAGATTTGTTTGTGTGTGTATGTGTTTGTATGTAACAAATAGGCTCCAAAAGTACAGGACCGATTTCAAAAATTCTTTCACCATTTGATTGTTACATTATCACAGATTAACATAAGCGATTTTTAACCAGGGGAAAATGCTTCATTCCCATGGGAAAACGGGTAAACTTCTAAACGGCTCAGCCCAGAATGAGTTAAAATTTTATAAGGGTATTTCGATGGTTTTCTGGGTGCTTCAAATACAATTTGATCCGGTAGGTGGCACTGCTGTCGGTATGTCATTTACAAAACGTCTTGGCTCCTGACCGATTTGGTTGAAATTTTGTATGTGTATTTCCATTGTTTCACAGACACGAGTGTATTATCTATATCAGTGATTCTCAACTTTTTTTTTGTTGCGGCACATATTTAACGTATTCAAAAATTGGCGGCACACAAAGAAAAAGATAAAAATTATTTACTTACTACAACACACTGTATATATAAAAAATAATAATAAAGTAAGTTTATGACAAAAAATTTAAATATACGAAATACTACAATAATGACCTTTTAAATATTTTCCTTTTTAAATGATATAATTCAATAATATTAATATTAATTAGGTATATTTGCAAAATTTGGAGGCACACTTTTGAAATTTGGCGGCACACAAAAGTGCCGCGGCACAGTGGTTCAGAATCACTGATCTATATATATAAAATGAATGTTTGTCTGTATGGTGCATTTGAAAATGTGATGATTTTTTGTAAAGTTGTTCTGAATGAGCCCACGAACGTATCTTTTATCTTTAGGTTGATACGACCAATTTTCAACAGATGGCGTCACTGTCATTCCAATGAATTTTATATATTGCTGTGATAGTCCATGCTGACGTATCTGTTGGTGGCGTAGCAACGCGCGCACGGTACAGCTAGTTAAATATATTTCCGTTGTCTAGTACCCATAACACAAGTCTTTACGGTAGGTACTTATCACAAGGCTAGACTAACGTAGTGTGTAAAAGTCCACAGATTTTGTTATTATTATTACCATTTCGCTATGGCCCGTGGTGAGGTTGTTGATGGCGATGTACTTGTTTTTCCCCGGGCACGCCACACCCAGCATCTCCGTTTGCTCCAACTGCACCTTCCCGGACTTGGGGTCTGGCGCCAGGAACTCCCCATGGCGCAGGAACACCGGCGAGGGCGATGCGAAGTCCTTCTTCAGATTCAAGTTGCAGCCGGGGTTTGCTGTAAATTGGCGATTGAGTAAAATGGAAAGTATTTTTGTTTATTTGAGAGCAATTTAGTGATTATTTATTTCTTCCTGAGGACCGACGCACCCTCAGAAAATATTGAGACAGCCGAGTAAGAGGGTCCTTCCCTCTTGGTCCCTTTGGACCAAGTCTCGACTGCACGTCAGCGATCTATAAAATATAGAGAGCAATAAAAAAAATGTAAAGTACACTCGCTCAATCGCCGAAAGGATTCCGTCTGTTGATAAGAATATGACGCTCTAAAAAAGAATTATAAGAACTATGATTTAACCGCAGCAATTTCGCTTTATCATTATCAAGTTGGAGCTTATCAGCAAATTTAAAAAATATTTGCACCTTGTACCATTGTATACCAGAGTACGAAAACAAACATTTCTGTTTACACTGACTCTAAGCAACGCAAAATAGAAACTTCAGTTGATATTGAGAACGAACCTATAAACCCATGACAAATTGTAATGAAAATTCAAAGAAACACGCCATTGTATCATTATTAGCTTCTACAAAAAAAATCACAACACAAAGACAATATATATTTATTATTTAGGTTGTGGTCGTAACCCTAATTCGAATCTAGTTATTAATTCATCATAAAATAAATGGTAATCTATTCTTAATGCTGCTAGATTAAGTAGGTACTATATATACTACTACCTATATACAGTTTGTAACAAAAACCCTGTTGTTCCTTTTAAACATGTATACATATACGTATAAGTGTATTATTACTGAAAATCATAGTTCGATATAATCAAGTATTAGCCAATTCTAACTACAACATTAATTAATATCGACATTAGAAAAAAAATGTTTAACATTTCTATAACTTTCGCACAAATACCTACCAGCTGGTTGTGGCCAGTTCATGTCCTAAGGGGCAACAACCAGTGTAAATGGATCCACCATAGATATTCGCGGAATACAGGGGTAGAGAACCTTTTATTTTACGATATACAATAATATTAGCCAACAGTCGGCTCGGGACCACGGCTGGTGTAACCCAGTCGAAACGTCAAGCAAAGGTATACGTTTAGGCCTTTAATATTTTATGGTGTTAAAACCCGTAAAGTAATTACAATATGTGTAACAAACGCGAAGGTCTCATACAATAATATTGTAATGATTTATTTAGTATTTTTTAAGTAGCACAAAATATTTTTACAATTGAACATGGATTCTAATTATGCTCGTGGCAGGAACAATAAACTTTCTGTTACACACTGTAAAAATATAGGTCGGTACAAGTGGTACCTACGTAATATTTAAATAATAATTTAAACTAAGTCTGACGTTAAGTGACACTGAAAATCTGACAAAGGAAGTCTTATTAAAATTAATTTTTGTTGTGTGATGTGCCTCAGTCGCGCCTGCCCAGTTCAGTTACAGTTAACAACGGCGCTACCGCGTGGGTATTTACAAAGAATCAATGACGACAGTTTGGATTTACAGGATTCAGATTGAGGAATCCTTAAACTTTCTACCTATAAACATAATTGTAGCAAAATATGAAACTTAGTTAACAATGCAATAATTAACATAAATTTTAGCTTATGCTCCACACTATTCGGTCATGTAACTGTAATGAGTTAATTCGATAAAAGTACCACGTTCCGTACGTGGTACTTTTGACTTTAATTGATGATAATATAAGGGAAAACCACAATCAAAACAACCGTTTTCCCTTACCGTATAGGCAAACCTTTGGAGGAATCATGATTATATATTATAATTGTTTTATAATTACAGAGTCCTTTTAATTATAATTTAAATTGAATTTCATTTAAATGATAATATAATTCACTAATCCAAGAATTAGTCTTCATAATTATCAGAATTCCGTATCTTGAAAGGAAATAAAAACTGGACAAGTGCACGTCCGACCCGGAACTCATCGTCTACAAACACGGGTTCCATACCAATATTCATAAAAACGAGCAAATCACGTTAGTTGTAAACGCCGCCCTCTGAAACCCTTATTTTATTGTAGTTTAATAATTAATTTTGAAAATGTAATATTCTGTGAATATTTCAAGCGAGTTCCTTCTTGCTTGATATTGAGAACGTGCTAAATGAATGCAGGCCCCCGCAAATATTTTGTTGAATTATCTATACTTCTATACTAATAATATAAACCTGAAGACTTTATTTTTTGTTGTTTGTTTGTTTGTTAGAACGCGCGAATCTCTGGAACTACTGGTCCGATCAGTAAGATTCTTAGAGTATTAGTTAGTCCATTTAGCGAGAAAGAGTCATTTTTAACCGACTGCGGTAAAAAAACGGATATCATATGTATTACATAGTAAGTATATTATTATTATGATCGTGCCTCCCGTTACGACGAATCCCTCTGTGCGCGAGTCGGACTCGCACAAGTCCGGTTTTTAATTCCTTTTGAAAACAGAATCCTGATAATTATAATGACTAATTCTTGGGTTAGTTAATTATTATCATTTAAATGAAATTCAATTTAAATTATAATTATAAGGACTCTATAATTATTATAAATTATATTTATAAGGACTCTATACTTATTATAAATTATAATTACAAGGACTCTGTAATTATAAAACAATTAAGGCAACAACGGCTCGCAATATGATGTGAATTCATAAAAAAAACATCACAAATCACAATACAAGTTTCATTCAATTGAAAATTGGTAACTATATGGTAAAAGCACATATTATCGCGGTATCCAATATTTCCAGGCCCCAATTTTCAAGACATGAGAGCTTTTGCGTTTTGTTACACAGTAATAAATTTAATGCATTTATACATTTATAGCGTTCTGTTACCTATACTATTTAGTTCCAATACACATCGAAGAAGCCAGTAGGTGTCTTACCTCAAAGCCAAAATATTTAAAAACTCATGCATAAGTGGCAAGTGAATCGGTGGTTTTCATAAAAAAACGGAGCTGTTCCAATGAATAATCTAGATTTTTCAGTTATGTGATCAAAGGATAAGTAGATGTAAATTACTATTATATTAATCCGTGTTTATTATAGACTCCAAATATGGAAAGAGATACGCGTCAAGTGGTGCTCGAATACTCTTATTTTTTTTCATATTGCGCGCTTATTTAGTTTGTTGTAGAATAAACTTTAAAATATATGAAAATAAAATATTTAAACTAAAAATAAAAAAAATTTAAGTAATCTAAAAATGTGAAGACTGCCGATTTAATATTAGATAGGTACCATAATATTTTTTTTTATGCCATATCGCATATTTACATTGCAACTGGTCCCTGTTATTTATCATAGGTGCTTTTACCTTACTAAAAGTTCTTCACACAAAACTTACCGCCATGAATTTCTTGTGCACACAAAAAAGAAAAAACAACGCCAATCGAAAACAAAATATTTGAATTTGGAACACGAGACATTATACGATTTGTTGACGACTGAAATATCAATAGCCAGAGCACTCAACAAGCGTCATTTACACTGTGATGATCACGGATCACTGACTTCGTCACTTGTCTGGCGTGATATGACTGTGCGTAAACTGTGTGCGTTTTCCCGCCTG